>JAGPOY010001223.1:14742-26116 GCA_018983105.1 Silene uniflora
ATTTATTACCAAGACTTTAAGAGCATTTATTGTAAAACATTTGCAAAACTCTCAAAGCTTCAATACTTAATCTGTTTTGCAAAATCGTTTTAAGTTTTCAAAAGTCTTCGTTTGTTTTTCAAAGTAACAAATCTCCAAGTACCAGTTCGCTGCACTGTTGCATAAGAGTATGTTCAATGATTCTCGTGTTTAAGTCTTAATTGTAATCTCCTTGTTCTTAAGTGAACCCTTGAGATTCTGGCTCTGTAAACCTATGAGATAGAACTAGAGAAATCTTGAAGCGGAGTAGCTTTAAGTTTGAGTTGCAACCGAGTTGGTTGCCGTAGTTATTTTCATTGTAACGTTTAGTTAAGTTTGAGTAAATCTCTAAACAAGCAATAAAATAACGGTTGGACGTAGGCTCCGGAGTAGGAGCTGAACCAATTTTTTAAACATCGTTTGTTTGTTTATTTACTTTCTCGTTCTCTTTTCGTTGTATATTTATCTTCCAATCTCGTTGTCAGTTTGGTGCAACAGTCAATCATACTGTTGCTCAGAACTGCTGTAACTCTTGTGAACTTACAAGCTCATTAAGTTTCTCAAGATCGTGCACCATTTGAGATAATTTTTAAAAGGGTCACCTAATTCACCCCCTCCCCCTCTTAGGTGCTAATCGTTCTTAACTCTTCACGTCGTCCCCCAAGGTCACACAACACTCCTAAAAGTTGTGTACTCAATTATTAAGAGTTTGAACTCATATGGTATGCTCAGAATTATCAAAGAGAAGAAGTAGATGATATATGAAGATGTGTGTATCTCAAATGACTACACTTATCATATTTATAGTTATTAATTAACACCATAATCACATAGATAGTAGTGGCATAATTCCACCATAAACATGGGTCATAAACATGGAGTTAATGGCTATAATTATGCATTTAGTGGTGAGATGCTTTTACGAGGTAATGGAAGGCATCTCTCTAATACAATGTATTTAGACAACATTGCTAGCCTTAGCATTACTTCCAACAATCCCCCACTAATGCAAAGGATAGACAAAAATTCTGAGCATATAAATAAGGATTGGATACTTAAACGTTCAATGTCGTCTTTTGACTTGAATTGACGTATTAGTGAAGTGAGGCAACAACTTACTTTTAACAAGTGAATATCTTTCGATTTGAATTCCTCGTTAGACTTCGGTTGAGACCCCCACAACACATATCATACCTTCAGTTCCAGACGAGTTCCGCGATACAATTCAACAAATTTATGGCAAATGAACCTTGGGATTCTCATGAGTACTCTAGAGAGATAGCTTATTCTCTCATAGAAAGATGCCAACCTTTCAGACTCACGTAGGTGATTCGTCCCAACAAGTCTATCTTCACATAGACCACTTACATATGAGCTATAGAATCATTAAGAGCTTTAAGGCTCAACCTCTCAACATAGCGATGAATACATCAAGTCCTTCTCAATAAGACCACCCAAATAAAGAGATTGTAATACCCCGCATTTTATAGTCGAAGTTAGTGGTTAGTCGGACGGTGTTTAATATTTAAATGCGATTTCAAGTGTGTTTTATTAATTATTTTAAAGTAGAGAATAATATTGTGCGACGGAAATAAATAGTATATGATAAATAAATCGGATGACCTTGACTATCTTGAATAATAATAATAATAATACTAATGATAGTAGTAATTATAGTAATAATAGTAATAATAATAATAATAATAATAATAATAATAATAATAATAATAATAATAATAATAATAATAATAATAATAATGATCATGATCATGATCATGATCATGATGATAATCATGATGATGATGATGATGATGATGATGATGATGATGATGTATTTGCATAATAGAATTAGGAAGTTCTTCCACATACCTTATTACTACTATAAAAGTAAGGAGAAACCACCCAATAGACCTTTATTCACACTAGTTGGTTGCACCGCGCGCTTTGCGCACAGTCCTCCAAGATATTTTGATTGATGACGTTTCATGCACATGTTATCATCTACTCCGTAGTTTTTATGTCCGTTGTATGTACATACTGATTGACATTAGAATAGACTATTGTCGGCTTGTCGCTGTACATCGTTGAGGGGTGAATTGTTAGATAATTTATTGTTAACGCAAAACATTGATCCTAAACAATTAATGTGAAACACAAACTGAACTATCACCCAATAAACTACAAGATTTGAGCTACAACTGTAACGGATTGACAAACATTTTACGATGTTCACAGAGATTAAAACCCATCACATATCGTTATAATCTTTCAGGACGACCAATTCTCCATAACTCTTCTAATGGCAACGTCTGCCTCGCATACCTCTTCAGTTTTCATTGGTAAATTTGTGCTCTCAATTTCTACATGTCCAGGTTGCAAAAACTAATAATAGTCTCAATATATCTTGTTCCATTTCCCTGGTTAAAAAATAAGTTGAGTTACTCACTAAAAAGATAAACTACTTACAATTTTATACAGTAATACAGAGTGCAATTGTTAAGGATCGATGTTACATCAAGTGAGAACCAAAATACTTCATACTCCGTAACATTAGTAATAATTATAGCATATGAAACCACAAAACCAGTCAGACAGCAAGCTATATGCCAATTCACAAATCCCAATGAACGTCCCATCATATCAATTTCAAGCCACTAACTTGAACAAAAAACCGAAGGGTTTAGAATGAGCAATTTCTTACCAAGCACAATAAGTTAAACAAAACTCAAATGATCTCCATCTACCTCGAGGATGAGTATGTAAACCACTGATTAGTATAAATAATAGTCTATCTTGCTATTTCATCCTATTTTCATCCCTCTCATCCATCCCTCCAATTTCACCGATTCCGTATATCATATTACCACCTCATAATTCCAACTAAAATTAGAAGTCAAACAAACTTCAAATGGTCTCCATCTACCTCAGATCGAGGATTAGTATGTAAGGCACTGATCAGAATAAATAATAGCTATTTCATCCTACTTTTCTCCCTCCCTCCATCCCAATTTTGCAGATTCCATATCCCATATCATAATTCCAACAAAAAGTAGAAGTCTGTACTGATATATCAACTATTTAGGTAACCATAGACATGGATAACAGACTATCTATAAGCAGCAATACACGGGATTTACGGCCTCTCTTTGTGTGTTGACTGTAAACATGTGGATCAGCAATTATAATGAGATAACTGAAAGAAACTCGGATGATTCATTCTAGATTTCTAGGACAGCTATAGCATTTGATGATTGAGCACCAAACATTTGTAACGGTCTGACGAAGAGAAAATGCAAGCCAAATAGAAAAGGCTAACACCCATAATGAATTTGAAACAAACGAGCAAAAAGAGGAAACACAAGATAGTAACATAGTACTTTTTGTACGACCGTAACATATAGATGAAGTAAGAAAACTCAGCCTTAGTATCCAAACATAAGGCACAGGTTCTTCAATGTAATTCATTCAATTATACCAACAGCTTTCTAGGAGTCCCTTATCCTTGAATTCTATGAAGCTAGTAAATACTTGGAACTTTTAGTTTTGTATGCTGGCCAAATATAAAAGACGGAGGTTGTCCCGTAAAATACTCTAATAATCGACCTTTGAATGAATGTCCGAGGTTGTACCAAAAAAATAATCGACCTTTGAATGAATGACAGATTTACAAAATATCATTGTTGACAATGGATGAGAAATGAAGTGAAACTCACTGTGTATTGTTAGGATGCCAGTGAATGTAATCTCATTGATGGAACCTTATCATATTATCACATGCAACCCCAAAGCTACCGTCGTAGCACAGACTAAGCTAGCAAGCTAAAGATCATGGGTAATTTGTTAGGAAAAAGATCCGGCACAGAGAAGAATAAGTTTCAAGATGATGGTCTCTGTTTGTTTCATTAAATTCGGTATAACATCCATTTTATGACTTCTTAAGTAATGTAATTCAAACTCTGCACTAAAAAACACAACCTTTCATAGATTTCAACAAATACTATAACACTACGCAGAATGTAGTCATAATGACCTGATTATGAAGTAACATAATGAATGGTACTTGTTACCACCAATCAAGGACACATTATACACATTGTTTAAAAATGGTGGTTTGTGCTACTTCCCTCGAATGGCAAATAAGTTTAAGAACCTAGCTTAACAATCTGCTAAATTACCTCTTCTACGTCATTGAACTATGCAGGCAAGATCTAAATACTCTTAAAACCAATCACAAGAGAAGAGATCCTCTTACATCTCATTAGTGGTGAACTAAATAGCCAATATTCTCTATCAAGAGTACATAAAAAGATCATCCACATAATAAGCATAATAGTAGTAGTCTAAGAATTCTAAGAATTTGTTAATTTACCTCATCAACTTGCATCACTCTCCACTTCCTTCGACACTCAAGCTCACCTATTCTGCCTCTTTCCAAGCCGAGCTACATCTTTAATGCTGCCAACGTAAATTGTGCTGCCATTAGACCATCAGGCTTGACCTTCTTCACCATCATCATTGCCTGCCCTATGCACAAAATGAAGCAAGGGTTGAATAAATGAATATGAAATGAGGAAGAAAGAACAAACCCAATTTCTTCCAATCAAACCAAACACCCTACGATTTCAGTGACAATGACAATACGCCCCTAAACCTTCAAATCCCGTAGACAGTTTACTGTTAGGCCTGCCAAAATAATTAATCATATAAAAAATAATCTTAAGAAAACACCAATTTCAACTAATAAGCAACTTAAAGGGCCCAAAATTAGTAGCTAAAAGGCAAAACAAAATACACAGAGAAAGGAACACTTCTACGGTTAGCAACCAACGATTTGAATTCAGAAATAGGAATAATGGCTCATGTATAATGGCTGATACCCAAAATCGATTAATTAAAACCTTCCTGAGGCTAAAAAAAGAACTGATCAAACACCAAAGAACGTGTAACACCTATAGAAGATTACTTCATGAAGTTCAGGACCAGAAATAAAGAAACCAGGCGTATACACAACAATTCCCTGAGGTATGACCCCAAGGGGAATAGGTAGATGACACTAACTATTCGTGGCTGCGACATGTTGTAGCGGATTGGCCAGACTACTGGCTTTAGAGCTTAGCTTATTCTTACATCAATTATATGGTTGTCCCAAAATCCAAGGATAGAACATCCATCCTTGAATCCCGGCATCTGAACTTTCAAGTATTTAAGATGATGGCCATATAGCACACTCTTCTCCGGCCTACACAAAACTAATCTAGGGAAACTAAAGACAACACAAAGCAAGCTTTATTAAACAAGGCAAGCTAATCCCCATCACACATAGCCTGATAAATTACCAAGATCCATTAAATTTGCAACCTAAGATAACCAGTTTGTCCCTCACTGCAAAATTAATGGAGACTTACACCATACAGTCATGTCCCACACTATAAACCCACTACTAAACACGTATATTAGTATTATTGATTTTTTTAGTACCCGTTTCTTATTTGGTTATTGATTTTGTTGCAACGAGATAAAAATGTGAGAAAGATTAGAACTTTATAGAAGTTTATGTTGTTTTACAAATTCTTATTTGAGACGGTTTTAATGAGCATTAGCTAGTGCTAGAAGTATGTTTTGGCATGGATTTGAAGATAGTGTTTTACGTTTGAAATCACATTATGCACAAGTTTAAGATGGGAAAGCATCAGCATGTAACGATTAAAGATAAGACAATCGAATTGGTGCCAATGCAAACAAATACATAAGATCTACCTCGGAGACTGGTTGGATTGTTTGCAGTAAGTTAGTCAATATAAGCTGTAGGTTGAGGCTGCATACTTGACACCAAAGTGAATTGAGGAGTGACACCATCACCTGATGGCACCAAAAAGTCTCCTTCTGTCCGTCCTCCAATTCCAATTGACCCATTCCTCTTCACCTGCATCCAACCCATTGCCAATAAGTAATTGAAATCCAGATTAGAACACATCTCAGGTCTCACATATGGGACGATTCAAATCTATACCAAAGAAAAGCAATAACTGTTGAGTCAGATATTTAACAAGAAAATGACTCGACCGCCAAAGAGTCCACGTTAACCAAAATTTTTGTCTATAGTTTAAGTTCCCAGCAAAAATGAATTGGTTTTCTTGTTAGTATTACCACAACGAAGCCTTTGGATATGAAAGTTGGGGGAAGGTGAGGGTAGGGGTACGAGAGCAATGACGTCTTCTTTTAAACTAAGGATTTTAATTTGGCTAACAGGAAGGAATGTGGATTATTCCATTTCCTTAAAACCCAATTTACTAACCAAACTCAGGAAATTGTTCACCTCCATTTTTCACACTGCCACACAACCTCAATTCTTTTATCTGTAAACTCAAATTAAGCTGTTGCTGCATCGGCCAGCCTCTTTAGGTCAAAGAGTTTCAACAGTCACTCAAAATCGCACATCCTAAAGCGTACACACTAAGTACAGCCTCCATTTCCCTCATTGAGCTACAACCATGGCTCAACATATCAGTAGGTACATATTGTATCATATGTGATCCATTGATATCAGAAGAAACTGTTACGAAACATCGCGATGCGAGCCAAAATAAAAAGGCAACAAAAGCCAAGTTCCTATGTTGGAATTTGGATACACAACAAAGGCAGGAGGAGAGGGGAGAGGAAAGAAAGGGAAATGGAAAAGGGAAAAGGCATGAATCAATGTGGGTGAGGCGGGTTATCCAAGTAATTTTGATTTAGTCCAATATTTCCCCGAGTTACAAGAAGAGACAACATGCTTCTGAAATAACAAAAGCAACGCAGCTTTTGTTTTTTCACAGTACAAGAAAAGTAACATAGTTCCACAACACTAAAGAAGGCTACCTAACTTTACAATACAGAAACATCTAGGCAAGAAGAGAAATGTACCTTTCTACGTCTTGTTTTAACCATAAACTCTCGTGCGAGATGCGAATTCGGAGCAGGTTCAAGTGGTCGCAGGACTATGCTCTTGTCTAATGGATCTCCAGGAACAGTATCCCAGTGATCAAACACGGAGGAGCAGAATGCCTGACCTTGAGTATGGTACCTCAAATCGGTCTCAAATCCAAATGACACTATAACGGGCATAAATGCCTAGAAAACAATAGATCAGCCCACAGTTAAAACAACAATAACTGCTGAGCGTATCACAGCTAGAAAAAAAAACCAAAGGAAACAAAAAAAATGTAGAAAATCAATTCTAATAGGAAGTTCAAAGAAAGTATGTATGCGTCATTCAACCCACCTTTACAAGATATGCTGGAGTCCCTGGTTGTGGAACATCAGCAGTCACATGGCCACGCCTATGAGATATCACCGTATAGATGGCAGATACACAATATATTGGGGTTTGTATCTGAACAAGCAAGTGATATTCAACGTCAGAAGAAATGTGGAGAAAGGTTAACAGAATATATCATAAGTTCCAAAACAGAAATAAGTAGAGACCTCCACATGATAGTATGGCTCCTGAAGATGGGGACTCGCCAAAAGGAAGGCAGAGTATGCTGCACGACGTGCGGTAGAAATGATTTGTCCAGTACCCCGATGCAATGTCTCAGCTACAATCTTAGCATCGACCATCTTGAGTTTGACATTTCTCATGGGTTCATCACAGAGGGGTCCTTCACGGGCACCCCATTGGAATCTTCACAAACAAACATAACATTTAGCGGAAAGAAGGAAACCACAAATTCACGGACAACAACAACTTAAACTTACCCTTGAACGATAGAATCCTTCACAGCATTCAATAAGTTCTTGTCGACATCAGCCGGAACCATACATCATTTTGGGACTTAGAAGATCACATGCACTCCCATTAGCAAATTATAGATTGAGATAAGATTCACCAGAGCAAATCACGTGAACGTAAATTAAATAACTTCCTTACAAAAAAATAAAAACACCCAAATTGAACCGCAAGAACGAGCTTAAGCAAACCCCAAAATCCCCTCAAGCCTGCACAAAACAGAGGCGAGTTCATTAAAAAAGAAAGACATCCCCAATCATCGGAAAGTCGACTTTGTGGTGGGGTGAGCAAAACACTCGGCTACCTACCGCAAAACTCACAAAGCCTGCAGAACCTCTCTCAGTTTTCAACTGGCAAAAATCAGACTTAGGAAGCTAGTCTGTGTCATGAGGCAAATCACATATTGTAGATTACACAGCACGCCTTTAACGATTCATCTACACAGACAAAGATAAGTGAGACAAATATGAGCATAAAGAAAGACAGTAAATTCAGTCCTGCAGACATACACATACGAAAAGGAAAAGGTCTCCGATTATTACATGCCAGAGTAGGTCCGGGCTACGAAATAAGGGAAACAAGGCCAAAGCCTAGGAACATCAACAAGCCATAGATCAGCAGTCAGAGTGACCAGTGCACCTGACTGGCGGACGCTGAGCTGTAACCATTAGAATGATCGACTTCCATGTAGTGGCGCCCGCCATGGACTTGCTCCATGAACAAATGATCACTATTGAGAGGATGTGAGAACTGACCGGATCCCAGATGATCAGAGGACGCACCATGTAAGCCTATATCGGCTTCATGGATGTTCGGCAAGTGTGGGACAGTGACAGTCTGAGTTGGGGTGTGTTGAGAAACGGATGCTCATACACTATACAACAAGGGACAGTGTTTCTAGAGTCCTAGGCTTTTCAGTCATTGTTTTTTTTTTTTGTAGTAAAGGGAGTTGTATACCCACAAGGGCGTTATTGATGCTGACGGGGTTTAAACCCAGGTCAAGAGTACCACCACTCATGACTTTACCAACTAAGCTAGTTGACATATGCACTTATACAGCGCCAATGGATCAGCTTGAGTTGGGTCATTTTGGATAACTCATGTTCTTTGGGTCAGGTTGAGCCTATTAAGTGGCTACGGGTTGGGTCATTCATCTCTCAGTCGGTCATTTTCTTGGTCGTTTTCACGATGGCGTTTGCCATTTTATGGTATAGCCGAGTAGCTATATTAGGTAGTTAGGTGCAGCCATCTAAAGTTATTAGTCATTCCGAGTTACCTGTAAATCACAGCGGTTTGGGACAGGTCATTTCAATTCGAGTCAACATCATGTCCATCAAAGTTTGGGCCAACTTCAATAACATCAAATCAAATCGGTTTTCAAATCACTTTATTAGTTATTTTGTTCGGGTCTCGGGTCATTTTACTCAGATTGGGTCATTTAAGGCGGCTAAGTATTTCCAGGTTTACTCGAGGCATGCATAAAAAATAGGCTTTGATAACAGATACATTGCAAAGTGCATCACCTGGCCACAGACTGTGATGAAACTTTCCCAAGGAGGATGACTGGATTCCAGATATTGCCTCAGAAGTCTTAGAACCCGGCCATGATTCCCTTTCAGAATTCCTTGAATACGAAGAGAAGTCCAGCAAGAATCCACTTTTGGTGGTGCTATCTGCAGTGGTATATTACAAATTTCTTAGTTAATAAAAAAAAACCACATCTACTTATGTGTGATCTAATGTGTCCGTATTGATTACTTCTAAAAATAGAATTGATACCCGTTGACCATAGCTCTACAGTTCCCGCAATTATAAAAGGCAATGGAAACTTCAATATACGGATTAAAAATTGTTGATTAATCAAAAAGTTCAAAAATAAGAATAATTACCAGGCTTAATCATTGATAACTGCATCGCTCTTATATCCCAGTTCCATACAAGGCAAGATACCTGAATAAGCAACTTCCTTATCTCCTCATCACTACAATTCACCAAAATTGAAATATGACACAAAGTAAATCACATATGTGATTACTATAATTAAAATATTTTACTTTCAAAGCCATTGAAGCCAGAAGCTAACATGGGTCCTCGTTCTCTGCCAAAGTAGCATACTCCATACTCGCTGGTCACGTAACATAGACAATTTCATACAAACATACAACAGTAAATGATAAAGGAGCACTTGTTTGGAAAACTCAGAACCGAAGGGCCAATATTAAATCACAAACAATCATACAGTAAATAAAATTATTTGAGAAAACCGATATCCCTATATGCAAAATTTTAATTCAAAGACGAAGCATAACAAGTTAACAGACATGGCAGTATCAATCATTCCCCAAATTTTCCCTGACCCATAAATAATACCATGCCTGCAATAAAGCAATCCTCTAACAAATCTAATCATCCAATTCTCAAAATTCATATCCTACAGGAGATAGAGTACTCGACTACTCGAGATGAACTGATAATCCGCATATCCTTGTGGTAACATTAAATTCGCAACAATCCAGGAAGAAGTTTGGTAATAGGTATGTGTTCCCTTACGATCACACAACCCTTTGGAACATCTGCAGATAATTAAAACGGAAATTAGTAAGGATTCTAAAGCCTATACAAAACCAGAAAGGTCAGTAAAGATGTAAGTCGATGAAAAGTAAGAACTAAGCAGCAACCAAGAATCGGGCCTGGACTTGGCGTTCATCAGGCTGTTGGTCCACAAGCACATAACAGTTTCTCAGTTATCTTAGAGCTTGACATGCCCACGGTGAGTGAGTCAAGCTGACAGAAAGAGATTGACAGTTTGCATAGAAAAAGCTAGCATCGTCAGCATGAGAGCATGATGGGCATGTCAAAGCTGCTGCAGTGGAACCAGATGGGCCCAAAGCCTTACAGCAATGCAAACAGTATCTTAAATAAGAGGAGTCACCCTCTTGGTCTCGGTGTTTAAGAGGATAAGCCGAGTAGGTTAGGATGGGGGAGTCTCGTAAAATGACTTGGCCGCCTTTTAGGGGTTGAGAGGCCACCAGACCTCTTCCTTTGCCCTCGATTTTTACAAGGCTAAGCGCATTTGGTAGCGCCACCTGCTTTTCTACTTCTGCCATGGGCACCACTGGAATGTAAGAGTGCTGCAAGAGGAATATTAACAACTTCAGTACATTATTAAAACTCGAAACACTAAAACTCACTCAAGCTTGCGACTTCATAAGCAGACTGATTGTTATTTCAATGGACCCACAGAGAAAAATGGCTCACTAATCTGTACCCACTTTTAATTTGGCGAAGTGTTAATCAGTCCATGCAATTCAAGATAGTAACCATATGGATTTAAGAATACAATCAATTTTCTTTACGAATAGAAAAGCAAAGCAGCTCAAATGCATTAAATGTTATATACCTTTCCCCAGATGTATCCTTTTGTGTTCTTTTGTCCTTCTTCTTGATATGAACCGTCGTCATTTACCCAAAAGTGAGGATTTCCAGCACACTGAACTCCTGCCAACTGCAACATCAAACAGAAAATCTTATAAACGAAATGCTAAGTTGTGGTTGTGAGTTGTGACAAGACATTAACATTAAAAAGGT
>JAGPOY010001224.1:0-18352 GCA_018983105.1 Silene uniflora
GTTTAGAGAGAGAAGAGGGAAGGAAGAGAGAGAGGGGGAGAGGCTGATTATGAAAAAGGGTGTAGGGTTTTTGGTATTTAAAGGATCATTCTAGACCACACATTCTACTCTAATCTCAGCCATTCTTTCAGTTTTTTAGATTTAATCTTGACCCTTTATTTCACTAATCTAAGGGCTTAGATGAGGACTTATGGACTCATCTTAAAAGGGAGGACTTATATGATCATAGCGGTAAATAATACTCGTACCATTATAAGTTGTTCGTTGGACATTTTGCATTACGCAAATCATTGGCTCTGAGCAGTGCCAATCTTCCACAAATGAAAACTCATTTGTGTAGTCGCCCCATACTGAACATTTCAAAACAGTTTTGCTACATTCAAAGGTTGAAATTTCAATGGAATTAGAATTAGAATATATGATAGTATAATAAGCAAACTAAGTATTGTTATTATTTTATAATGTAGTCATTATAATTATAATAGAATGACAAAAAAACATCATTTTTAGTTATCGCATAGACATTAATTTTCTAATTAATTTTGTAAATAACCATATACCTGATCATCCATTAATATCATGTCTATTGCAAATAAGGATGATTTTTGGCTGTATAAATCTGGACGTTCCCATTTGCGAATCACCTTAGCACGAACATTGATGTACTCGGCGGCGATATTGTTGAATTTTGTGATAAGCATGCTTTGAGCATGAAATTACAATATTGCTTTTCGTGTATTTTCGTTTACTGTGTGGATGAAATGAGGGTGGTATAATCGTTGGAAGTCTCCTATATTTATATAAGAAGTATAAATTTGGAGATTGAATAACGTAACAGTAGGCTTATAAGATTCTCAAAAGATATGATGATAATATTATTTTTTTGATTATATGGTAATGATATGTTAATATTAGGAGATATTGGTAGGATTATGAATTATTGGCATGTATATATCTCGGCTTAAAGTTATGTATTAGGAAGTCAAATATATTTTTGGCATAAGATAACGATTAGGAAGTCAAATCTTTTTTTGGCATAAGATTACAATGTGAATATATTAAACAATATTCTTTAAGCCGAGAATATTCTTTTTTTGGCATAAGTTTCCAAACTAAACGATATTCTTAAAGCCGAGATATATACATGCCAAAATAAAGCCTAGAATCTCGGCAAGAATTAAAATTGCTGTTATTCATTTTTTTAAGCCGAGATATATTCATTTTTTTCGAAGATTTGCAATCTTTTTACTTTTTTCAAAATCGGATAATATAGCATTATGAAATTGAAATATCTTTTAGTTATTTTTAGGAAGTCAGATATTTTCCATTATCTCGGCCTAGAATCTCGGCCAGAATTAATTTTTTAAGAAGATTTGTAATCTTTTAATTTCGGCCATAATTAAGATTGATCTTATCTTTTTAGAAGATTTACAATCTGTTAACTATTAACTACTCCCTCCATTCAACTCCACAAGGCCATTATCTATTTTCGACACTATTCACGAGTGAGCCTTTACTATCAATTTTCTCTCAATCCGTAAGTGAAAGTATATTCATGTGGGATCTTGTTTGATTCGTCTTTACGAGTACATTAAAAATATCTAACTTTTATAATTTTTGCAAATACGTAGCTAACTGTATTTACAGCGCAAAACGCGCGTTGGCAAACGTGAAAAAAGAAAAGGGCCTTGTGGAGTCGAATGGAGGAAGTATTAATTATTAACTATTTATAATAATCGGATACTGTAGCATTAAATTTAATATATTTTATTTTTTGCAGGTAGGCTATGCTGACTCGGATGGCTGCTGCTTTAATATGTTGACTCGGATACTGTAGATGATTTGGCGAATTGCTAGGTAGTGTGACGTGTCAACGTGTAATGTTTTTGGTTTTTGTTTTAATAAAATATATGATGATGATACTACTACTAATCCCCCTTATACTAAAAGAATAAGAAGACACCAAAATTTTCCCGCCAAAATGCAATGGTCTATGATTGGTCCTTCACAAGTCACAATATATCATATTAATTTAATTTTATACCACAAATAGAAATATTACTATTAACTCTAATCTCTTATATCTATTAAGAGTATAAAAATTCTCAAAAATTTTCCATTCAAACTCATATACTTATACAAGGAAATAAATAAAATTTTTTTCCATTAAACTATTATCTTTTCTTTAAAATATAATGTTTTTCATTAATTTCTAAATTATAATGTTTATCAAAATAAAATAGGACTGGTATGAAACTATAAAATACGGAGTACAAATTATCAACACTTTATTGCAAAAAAATCATTAAAATACAGACTTCTTTATATACGTACTCCAAGTTTTTTTATTAGTTTTGCACTTTAGTTTTTATCCCTATAAAAATAAAGTGACTTGAAAATATGAAAAATTAAGGTATAAATTTGGAATGAATAAATAATACATAAAAAGTAAATATCTATAAATACCGCGCATTTATTGCACCGGATCTATACTAGTTTAAAGTAAACATGGAAGTACGATAAATTGAAATTAAAAATAGAGAATTTGAATTACAAACTTTTCTAATACTCATAAATCAGTGTTTGGAATTTTAAATTTTTAATACTCAAAAATGCCGCTTTTTCTAACAGAGCAAAAGTAGTTAAAATTAAAATCCTAATTGTTTTATTTTAAAAATGAACATATTTGTCTTAAAATTTAAAACACCACACGATTCATTTTAAGTTTAAAACGATTATACTCATCACTATATTTTAAAGCAAACTAGTAAAACGCCCAAATCAAACATAAACACAAACAGACGGACAATTACACAAACACACTCTCTCTCTCTTTCTCAGCTCAAAAAAAACTTGGAGAATTAATGGCGGAAAGTGGAGAAAACCCTAGCAACGTCGAACAGTCGGAAATGACAACTAACGACGCCACAAGCGATTCAATTGCACCGTCGATTTCCGAACCTACCGTTCCAATCCCCGAAACTTCCGACGTTCCCGCCGCCGACGACGACGAAAAGTCGCTGCAATTTTCTGAGGAGTTGATAGTGAAAGGCAACGAAGCTCTCAAAGACGATGATTTTCCGGAGGCGTCTGAGCTTTTCAGTCGAGCTCTTGAAATCAGGTTTCAACTTTATGCTCACTTTTAATTTCTGTGTTAATCTTGGTTTTAATTGGTTAATTAGGGTTTTTGAATGATTGGTAGAAGTTGTAGGAGATCAGTTAGGGATAGTCTTTAGTTTGTTTATTTATGGTGATTGTAGGTTAGGGTTTTGAAAGATTTAGGATTTTGAAAGAATTAGGGTTTTGGTGGAATGAGTATAACACAGCAGAATGTGGGTTAAGACGATTCGGAGTAAGTCGGAAACAGTAGGTTTTTGGAAATGAGGCATTATAATTTTTTTTTTTTGAATAAAATGAGGCATTATAATTGATTGTATTTGATTATTTTAGCCTAGTAGAGCTGGAGAAGAATACTAATGGGATTAAGTGATGAGTTGGTTTTCCGAAATGAGGCATTGGAAGTTGGAACTGATTGTATTTGATGGTTACTAGTTTAGTCTGCTGGGATTACGCGGAAAAGAGCTGGTTTTCCGAAATGAGGCATTAGAGCTGATTGTATTTGATGGTAATTTACTACTTTAGTCTGCTAGAAGCATGCTAATGGGATTAAGCGGAAAATAGCTGGTTTTCCGAAATGAGGCATTAAACTGATTGTATCTGATGTAATTTACTAGTTTAGTCTGCTAGAAGCATGCTAATGGGATTAAGCGGAAAAGAGCTGGTTTCCTGAAACCAGGCATACGAATTGATTGTATTTGATGGTAATTTACTATTTTAGTCTACTAGAACCATGCTAATGGGATTAAGCGGGCAGGAGTAGGTTTTCCGGAATGAGGTATTGGAGTTGATTGCATTTGATGGTAATTTAGTATTTTAGTCTACTAGAAGCATGCTAATCGGATTAAGCGGGAAGGAATAGGTGTCCGAAATGAGGCATTGGGATTGATTGTATTTGATGATTCTCGTAATTTACTATTTCTACTAGAAGCATACTAATCGGATTGAGCGGGAAGGAGTAGGTTTCGGAAATGGGGCATTAGAATTGACTTTATGTATGGTTATTTACTAGTTTGGTCTAGTAGAAACATTTTAATAGGGTTTTCTTGAGTTCACGCCAATGTCTGGCAAATGAATCGATACACTTGGGATTATCAGTTTTAAGAAGAATGGAATTAGAGGAGTTGGTTTTCCGAATTTAGGTGTTATGGTTGGCTATGGTCTATTTAAATACAGTCCTCTTATTCAGGAGTGTAATTTTTGGCGCAAGTAATATTTGCTGGTTTGAGAGGTAGGTCTTTAGATGAAGCATTTTTAGAGTTCAGTGTTCACGGGGTTAAAGATTCTCGCGCCTTCCCTTTGATGAGAATGATTTCAATGAGCAGTTGAGCACCTTGTACCGTCTGCTTTTCACTCTGATATATTGGGACATTAAAAGATGGGACTTGTGAACATTATTTGTTTCAGGCTATTCAACATGTAATTTGGGAGAAAAATATGTAGAAGCTTGAAGCAATCTGAAATAGGTTTTTTTTATTTGGCAAGCTTTATATATGTGAATGTACTAGCACCACAATTTACCATACATTCTTCTCGTCAAAAAAATTAATAAATCATCCTGCATTCTTCTCTTCAAAAAAAAACTTATCTTGCTTTCTTACACAGTCAAGCGTAAGACGAGTGTTCTTTTTACCTTGCTTAGGAAGATGTCTGTTATACCAGTTTATTGTTCATATTAACTTTCCTTCTTGTAATGCTGTACATAGAGTACATTGTACCAGATATGGACTAGTACTTATAAAGTTATAAGTTTGCTTCTTTCCTGCTGGCTGTTCAATGTATTTGCATGACATTTGAGTTTCAGGGTTGCCCATTATGGTGAGCTTGCACCTGAGTGTGTGAAATTGTACTATAATTTCGGTCTTGCATTGCTGGGCAAAGCACAAGAAGAGGCAGATCCTTTGGGAGCAATGCCAAAGAAGGATGCTGAATCTCAGCAGGGCTCTGTTAAAATTGAATCTGCAAAAAACACTGTTGAACGCTCATCGTCTATTGCTTCTGTATCAAGTAAAGTCGAGGAGCGTGCAAGTTCAAGTCAGCAGCCAAGCACCGAGGATGGTAATTTTACTGACATTACAACATGTCTCTGTATCTATACAAATGTTTTGGTAACTTTATTCGTTCAGCTGCATATGGGCACACGGCTAATGACAAACTAATATTGTATTTTGGTTTCTGATGCTTTTTTAATCAAAACTAAAACTGTCGTAGGTTTCTGAGGGCTTAGTGGTGTAGAGTTGATTTGATGTTTAAAAATACACGTCACTTTGAGATTTTTCCTTTAAGCAAGAGAAGCATTGAGCTCTTTGCAATGTTTTAAAATGAAAGAGAAGTAGCTAGTGAATTGCAGAAACATTATGTTGGGATGTTTAATTGTGACGAGTTATTTACATCCTGTAATAGGGCCAGGCAAATCAGAGGATGAAAAAGACGATGAGAGTGACACGGAAGAACCTGCTGAAGATGAGGAAGATGAGTCTGACTTAGACCTTGCTTGGAAAATGCTTGATCTTGCAAGGGCAATTTCAGAAAAGCATTCCAAGGACACGATGGACATGGTTGACATATTGTCAGCTTTAGCAGAAGTTTCTCTTGAAAGAGGTTGAGATATTACTGTGTCTATTTCTTTGCCGTTTTTGGCTACTTGATGTCATGTTTGTCTTCTCTTCAAGTTCCATAGGCCTGACATTATGATTTGGTTACCTATGCAGAGGATATTGAAACATCACTCAGTGATTATCAGAAAGCACTTTCAATTTTAGAGAGCTTGGTTGAACCAGATAGCCGCCGCATTGCTGAATTGTATCCTTTAATTGCAACAAAAACTCTACTTGTTTACCTTTGTGCAGTTGCGCCTCAAAGACTCGTGTCTGGATAAATAAGGTGGGGTGAGGGTGGGGTGGGTCGTCCTTATGTTCGGCTGTTCGCAGATCTCTCTTGTTGATAGGGAGAAGCTCTTTTGGGATGACTCTTGATGAAAATTGTGTAGAGAAATTTTATTTTTTGACTTCTGCTTCATTATATAAAAACCGCAGACACTTTCAATGAGTCATGTTCCGTTATTTCATCATATTCTTAACCCAAATAATAGTGTGATACTGTGATTAGCTGACCTTTGATTGAAAATAGGGAAAGATCTTTTTATTTGGCATTCTTCGAATAAGCCAAAGTTGGTTTTAACTTTTCTCACGTTTTTATCTGACAATGACAAGTGAATAAGTGATTTTTATCATTTCTGGGCAAAATCCGTCTGGCTTTTTGGTATTATCTCTTGCTCTTTCAGACCTGAACTGACGGATATGTATATGCTAGAATACCTTTTTTTCTGCACTGGTTAGGCATTAGAGTATCCCCTTGATGGTTTTGTCCAAGTGTAACCTTAACTATAAATGTCAGAAACTTCCGCATTTGCCTTTGTCTAGAAGTTGGGTCAAAGGCTGAAGAAGCTATTCCATACTGCCAGAAGGCTGCATCTGTCTGCAAGTTAAGGATGCAGCGCCTAATGGATGAAATGAAGTGCGCATCTGCTTCTGAAACAGTTCAAGATGGGGACCACTCTTCAGTTGCTTCTCAGTCTGAGAAATCAACTTCTGACATACAAGCGGAGATTGAAACACTGACGAGCCTTTCTGGTGACCTGGAGAAAAAGGCAAGTGTCTCTAGTTCCTCTCCTCTCCCCCACCTTCCCATGTGTAGATCTAACAAAATTGACCCGAACCAAACCGGACAAGAATCCTTAGTAGACCCCGAGCCTAAAATGACCCTCGACTTGTAATACCATAAATGACTAATATCCCAGACCTGAAACTACTGACCAGAGAACGACCCTGATGGACCTGCACAAGAAACGGTGCGATAACCGCACACTCTACGTAACTTAAACCCATAATGACTCAACCCTAAGTAACAAGAAATGGTCATGTACTCAATGTATGTCTGGTTGCATTGGCGGACTGTTCTTTTCTATCTGCCAAAATTTTAGCTGTAGTCTCAGCTGCAGATGTGCTTTAATTTTTTTGAGTCTTGCGAGGCTTGTAAGCTAATGTTGCATCTGTATCCAGCTTGAAGATCTGCAGCAACTGGTTTCCAACCCATCATCCATCCTGTCGGATATCCTAGGATTGGTGGCTGCTAAAGCAAAGAATAACGAACAGGTTGCAGCAAGTTCTTCGCGTATGGGTGTTGCTACTAACAACACAAGTTTTGATTCTTCCACCGTCTCCACTGGTCACACTAATGGAAGCTCTGGAGTCACGCATCTTGGTGTTGTGGGCCGGGGAGTAAAGCGTGTGAATATGAACACGACTGGTGTAGAATCAAGCTCCGGTAAAAGACCTGCACTTGATCCTAAACCAGATGGTGATGGGAGCCCTGCTTCTTGAGTAACTTCAGATGTAAGAAATGAACTTGCTCGGCATTTCTGAGCATTCCGGAATATTAAAACATTGCTTGATTTTTGTTATTCTAAAATATCATTTGGCTTGAATCTGGTTCGGATCATGATTCAGATCAGTCCAGCTTAATTGTAGGCTACAATTAACAACCTTTTTCCTGCGTGTTTTTTTAATGGAAAAGCAGCCACCCTGTGATATTGAGACGAAGGTTTTTTATATGAAAAAGTGCGAAAACTCCAGTGAGCTAACCCATCTCACAAATTCCTATACAAACGCATATGCAAGAAGAAGAAAGCGTGATGAATGTACTAATTTGGCGTGCATGGCTTTGGGCTTATTCACCGTTACGTTTAGCCATGTTCAAAACAAAAATTTATACACGGTTTTCATGCCAATAATGTTTTTCTACAAAAATTTATACAAGAGGGTTTCATATGTTGCACTAAATCATTTTCAACCCTAATTGTCTACAAAAATATACTTCGTATGAGGATTTGATTGAATCTACATTAGAGATAAACCGATAAGAAATGAATTTTGTCCACTTGTCAATTAATAATTAGTCCGTTACTCTTTCCTTGTTCTTTGTGTTAAAACCAAATGACAACAAACGACCGGGACGGAGGGAGTAATTCCCTATCTATGTGTTCGCCAATGTAAATAAGCAAAACATGTGTTAACTTTCCCTCCAAAAAAAACGTGTGTTAACTAATTTAAGGTAATGGTGAGCTATTAAGAAGGATCAACCACTTTTTACGGTCATTTTATTTTCTCCTTTGAGACTTAACTTCTTTATCATTCTTGTACTTTAATTTTCTTGGTTTTGTAATTCGTTTGCTTCGATTTATTACAGTTTCACTTTTTTTCGCTACAAATTGTTCTTGGTATCTTGTGAGCATTGAAAATCACAAAAAACAGGAAAATGGTTAGAGGAGTTGAAGTCTTGTCTGATCATTTAGCTTTGGCCAATTTGATAGATGCAGACATGAATGAACTGCGAATTGCTGTCGCGACACTTATTCATGACGCGGCTAGGATTGGCAGGATGGGGTTTGCTGGTCATCTTTTTAAGTGGCTTGCCTTTCTTGCTGCTATGTGAGTCACATTAGTCATCACTATTCTACGACAAAAACTGTTTCATATAAGATTCAAAGCTTCTTTTAGTGTTTGTGTTTCGGTCATTTTATTCCCAGCACATATTATGAACATCATGTAGCGGCTAATTGACCACTTGCATTGAAACCTCAACAAAACCAACCCGATTTGATGTGCATTTGCCAAAGATTGTAATCTAAATCACACAATCATTTAGATATGATATTCATAATTTGTGTTAGAAACCCATCAGCACTAAAGAATGCCCTTACGCTGGTGGCATTGAAATATACGGAAAATTTGTTCGCTGCCTTCCTCCCAACTTTTTTTCGGTTCTCAGCTTTGTACTTGTATTGTATAAATTGTATGGCATCAAGACTTATGCAATGTAGCTCAATGGCTTAATATTGATGTTCCTGCAGTTACTTGCTGATCCTAGACCGAACAAATTGGAGAAGCAACATGCTAACATCGCTTTTGGTACCTTACATATTCCTCAGTCTTCCCAATTCCTTCTTTCATGTTTTCAGGTTGATCTTATTCCTCTTTCTAATTCCGAGAAAATAGAACAATTTCATTATTGATGATCGTTCATATTAATGCATACTTGTGATCTGCTTCATTCCTGAATGTCTGATATAATTTTGTAACAGAGGTGATGTAGGAAAGTGGATTGCCCTCGTTGCAGTCGTGCTGAGGCTTTTCATGCCCCGCCACTTCCCGGGTAATTCCTTGGAATCCACACACAAGAATTCCTACATTTCCTAACTTGTACGAGAGACATTACCATAAGACGACTGATATTAGAACTCACATATAAGACCGTCTCATTCCTACATTTCATGCTTCTTTAATGACTAACACCACCTGAAACGCGCAGATTGGCTAGAAATCCCCGGATCTATGATACTTCTGCTCGTGGCAGCTCCAGATTTCGTTGCATACACAATGAAGGATAGTTGGGCAGGAGTTGCAGTCCTCTTAATAATAGGATGCTATCTTCTACAAGAGCATATCAGAGCAACTGGTGGAGTCCGAAACTCTTTCACAAAAAGACACGGAATTTCTAATACAATTGGACTACTACTCCTACTGGTTTACCCTGTTTGGGCTATGCTCTTTTACATCATGTAAACTGTTACACACTTCATTCATCACATATTTCCGATCTGCATCATTCTTCTGCTCGATTCAAATAAATACCCGACTCGTTAGGAACGACAACATTTCCGTTTTATTATCAAAAGTTTTGTTATCTGTCTTCATAGTTTTCTTCCTGATATATCACACTAATTTTCCTTCTATGTACATCACAGAATACCAATAAGCACCCACTTGCATATATAACACAAACTTTTTCTCTAGACATCAACCCGTTCTAAGCTTAAGACGGAAACATGAATTTGCGATAAACATAATCATTAGACAAAAGTAAGCATAGATTAAGGTAGGTAATCAATCAATTGAAAACTGATTAATGAAACCATGTTCTTTCTCATGATACCAATATGATTACATAAAAAGCACATGGGCTAATTATAAAAGTGAAAAAATATTGCAAAGTTGGATAAAAATCATAAAATTGACAAATCAAAAATCATTCAGGTTGAGAAAAAGAGATATTTAGAGAAGAAAAAAAATGCAGCTCAAAAGTGCTTGAAAGGTAATCATTGATAACATTAAAGCCTCATTTCATATGAGATTTGTTCAATTTTCTCATCATTGCTGCATTTTTTATTTTGCTTCTCCTTCAAGCTAAACTTAATCCAACTTTTTGCAATCCATATTCAACTACCATGATTAGCACTCAGATAATAAGCTATATCCGTCTTCAGATTAAAACGAGACAAATAACAACTAATGGATGAGGTAAACTTTTTGCTAGATAATGGGCATTTTACTTTTATCTTATTTATCCTATTTGATGTAATTTAAGTTTAATACGGATACGTCCATCCTAAACAAGAATGTCCGTACTTTAAAATGAAAACTTAGAGAAATAGCTCAAACCTAAATAAGAAAAACGAAAAATCTACCCGGAACAGACAGAGCATAAGCGAAAAATTTACCCTCAAATCATTTGTCTAGCTTAAATTAAAATACCCACGAAGAAATAAAAAAAAAAAGGTAAATAAATCAGTGAGTAGTAGCTCTTACAGAATCAGGAAAAAAAAGGGAATACTAATTAAGATTGAAGATTAGGTGAAAAAATAAACAAAATGTATGAATTTAAGCAAAAATTAAAGAAAATCATAGAAAAAAAATTGAAAGATTTCTCTCAGACAAATGCCTCGTTTTGTCGTCATAATTAAAAGAATGGATAATCCGACTCGTCATCTATGTTGAATCATCATCGAGAAATCATCATTAATTAAAAGTTTAAAACAAAAAAAAATTGATTGTGAAAGTGATTATCACTCCTTCCGTTCGGTTTAATTTCATACGTTTCATTAAAATACGCCTCACATATTTTAAACAAACGTATGGAATAAAACCAAACGGAGGGAATACATCATATGCTGAAACTCTGAAAATCTGAAACTGTTTGTGGATTGCTTGAACAAAAAGGAGAAAAAAAAAGAGGAAAAAAAAAGGAGAGGTGAAGAAGGTAGAGAAAGGTTGAGTGGTGGTGGAAGTTATAGGGGGAGGAGGTTTAGGGTTAGAGGAGGAGGATATTAGGGTTATTATGTTTGTACTATTAAGGTCAACCCAAACTCAACTCATCATTTTGGTCCAAGCCCGTCTTTATATGCTTTCTTTCTTGGACTTTGTTTAGTTTTTGGTCCACTTTTGTGTTATTATTGTTCTCCTAATCCTTTTGAGTTTTGTCCGTTGGCCGTTCTTGCGGGTAAATATGGCAAGCAGATTAATCAGGTCGGGTTAGATTGAGTTGGATTTGATATTTTGGTTTTGTAAGAATTTTGGTTAGATCTCATTTGGATGGTTGGAATTCGGGTATTTTTGATTGTGTTATCAAATTATTTAAGGATGAAGGTCAGTATATTGTTATAATATTTGGGCAGGATTGGATGAGGTGTGGTCAATTTGGAGTGCAAGTCAGAGTCGTTGGTGAGTGTGGATAGACCAAGCTAACGGGTCAACTGGTTCAAGCTCAGGTCGGGTCGTATCATTTTTGAATTAGCAAAAATTCGGATCAAATGAGGGTGGTTTTGGCCATTTCGGATAAGAGCCAATTTTCAGTATGTTATTATCAAGATATTTGGAGATAAAGGCAGGTTTGCAACGATAAAACATTCGGGTCGGATCTTATGATTTTGGTCATTGTCAATCTCGGATCCTTAGTTCAAGTGTCGATTAGGGTACAGATCTGGTTATTCGTGTCGGGCCATTCATGTGGGGTCAATCTACTCAAGTCTAAGGTTACCCCCTCCCATAACCTTTGCTGCTTCTCAAACTTGTCTGGCCGCTTTATCTAATCCGAGGAACCGGTCGTGTGATTTTAGGACATGTTTCTTCCGGGACCCTAAAATCTCTAAAACCGTGTATCACGCTTCAATTTGAGCCGTTCGGGAAGATGTACCGGGTGATGTTTCTTTTTCCCCATGCTTTCCTCCTACGTGTCCAGAATCGGTTAACCCTACTCGGGAAGTCGTTCCGTGCCGGGTTTCTTTTTCTCCAAATTTTCTTACCACGTGTCAAGCTAAGAGTTGCTTTGTGAGTTACTATATTCGATTTCGGCCACAAATAACAAGTCTAATCCAATTTTCACTAGAATCTAATTTATCGCATATGGCGCCCTCAAATGACCTCTGTTCTTTCTCAAAATTTGTATGACTGCTTTGTGTGACCCGAGCAACCGTCCGTGCGATTTACGGACATTTTTGTTATGGGACACTGAAATCCCGAAAAACCGAGTATTATACGCTTTAATTTGAGCCGTTCTGGAACTCGTACCGACCGAGTTTTTTTTTCTCTCAGTTTTTCTACCACGTGTCAAATGTCGCTTCATGAATTACTATTTTTGATTTCAGCCTCATTTTGAAAGCCTTAATCCATTTTTAATGAGTATCTGATTTTTACCCCAGACTGATTTTTTGCATATTGCCACCCTCAAATAACCTCTGTTAGTTCTCAAAATCTTCGTGGAAGCTTAATATGACCCGAGTAACAGTCCATGTGATTTGCGAACATTTTTTATCCGGCACCCTGAAATCTCGAAAATCGTGTATTATACACTTTAATTTAAGCCGTTCGGGAAGTCGTACCGGGTCATGTTTATTTTTCCCAAGGTTTTTCTACCACGTATCCGGATTCGCTTTATGAGTTATTATATTTGATTTCAGCCTCAAGTAAGAAGACTTAATTCCATTAACGATTATCCGATTTTCACCAGAGACGGATTTATTGCCTACCTGCCCCTTCAAATGACCTTTGTTGCTTCTCAAACTTTGCGTGGTCGCTTTATCTGACTCGAGGATTCGGTCATGTGATTTTCGAACATTTTTGTTCCGGGACCCTGAAATCTCGAAAACCGTGTATTATAACGCTTCAATTTTAGCCGTTCGAGAAGACGTATTGGATGATGTTTCTTTTTCTCCTTGTTTTTATAACACATGTCCGGGATCACTTCATGAGTTGGTATGTTTGAATTTAGCCTTAAATAAGAAGTCTTAATTCCTTTTTTGACGAGTATTTGATTTTCACCGGAGACTGATTTGTTCCCTACCCGCCCCCTCAAATGACCTTTGTTGCTTCTTAAAATTTGCGTGACTTCTTTATCTTAGCCGAGGAATCGGTCGTCTAATTTTCGTACATTTTTATTTCTAGACCCTGAAATCTCAAAGGCCATGTATTATACGTTTCAATTTGAGCTGTTCAGGAAGACATACCGGATGATATTTTTTTTTCTCCCTGTTTTTCTACCACATGTCTGGAATCGCTTCATGAGTTATTATATTTGAATTCAGCTTCATAAGAAGTCTTAATTCCATTTTAACGAGTATCCGATTTTCACCTCGGACTGATTTATTGCCTACCTGGCCCTTCAAATGACCTTTGTTGCTTTTTAAACTTTGCGTGGCCGCTTTATCTGACCCGATAAACCGTCCGTGTGATTTAAAGACATGTTTGTCCCGGGACCCTTAAATTTCAAAAATCGTGTATTATATGCTTCAATTTAAGGCATTCGGGAGATGGTACCAGGTCATGTTTCATTTTTTCTCCAGGTTTTTCTACCATGTGTTCGGGGTCGCATAAAGAGTGACCCAATTAGATATAAGCCATAAATAACGAGTCTTAATTCATTTTTAAGGTGTACCAGATTTTCAACGGAGACTGATTTATCGTATGCCTGCAACCTTAAATGACCTCCGTTGGATCTCAAAGTTTGTGTGCCCGATTTACCTGACCCGAGAAACCGTCCGTGTGATATACTGACATTTGCTCCGGGACACTAAATCCAAAAAAATCGTGTATCATACGCTTTAATTTGAGTCGTTCGAAGGGTCGTATTACATCTTGTTTCTTTTTTCTCCATCCCAATTTTTCTACAACGCGCCCGGGTCGTTTCATAAGTTACCCTACTCGGTTGCAGCCTCAAATAACGATTCTAAATCCATTTTAAACGAATATCCGATATTTATCGGAGACTGAATTATCGCATACCAGTCACCCTTAAATTACTTCCGTTTGTTCCCAAAATATGTGTGGATGATTAATCTGACCCGAGCAATTGTCCATGTGATTTACATATACTTTTGTTTCGGGACACTGAAATCCTGAAAACCATGTATTAACGCTTCAATTTGAGCATTTCGGGAAGTCGTACCGGGCCACATTTATTTTTCCCCCTGTTTTTCTTCCTTGTGTCCAGTATCATTTCATGAGTTATAATATTTGATTTCAGCCTCAAATAAGAAGTCCTAATTCCTTTTTAACGAGTATCTGATTTTCACCGGAGACTGATTTATTGCCTACTTGTCCGGTCTAAGTGTGGATCAGGTCAATTTTGTCAAATCTCTAAGTGACTGTGAAGAAACTAGACCTACATACTCGACCTGAGTGACCACTCAAACCCGAATTGACCCAACCTAATATAACCCGATTAAAATGTTTATTGTTGCAGAGTAATTATTATCGTCTATATATAGTTTGATGATAATTAACCCGAAAATAATCTAATTAGACTTAAACTCTTACTATCCCACAAACAATTAACCTAATCAGAACTAACCTAGCCCAAACCGATTCCCGTTGACTTGTTTGTCCGGTTTAGAGAAAATCATCTATCTAAATTAAATGTTTGAACTAATGTTTCTAATTCTTACACATGGGGAATTGAAGATGTAAAGGGGCAAGCTTAATTGGGAACCGAAGGTCTCCTGAGAGACGGTCTCTCACTAAATTTATTGAGAGACCAATTACAAATGAGTACATATACTATAAAATTGGGTACTAATAAAATGGGTACATATACTATAAAATGAAGTACTAATAAAAGTGATTAAAGTTGTTGAGAGACTAATTACAAATTAATGGAAAAATGGTACGAAAAGAAATAAAATGGGTACATCCCCCCCTTATATAAAAGTGAGCAAGGGGGGAAATTTGGTGTGCAAATTTTCAGTTTTCAATTTCAATTTCGATGAATAGTATGAATAGTTTCCCACGCATTGGGCCGTTCCTTGCATTGGCCCAGTCGTTTTGGCATTCTCGTTTGTTTTAGGTCTGCTTTTTTGAACTTGATCGTTTGGGCCTTATATTTCATTTTTACGGTCAGAATTAACCTCAGTTTTTGGGCCTGTTGGTTCATTTGTTCGGCCAATTTTATTACCAAAACCTAAAAAAAAAGGGGGTGTTTACAGGCGGTCGTTGGTTGTGTCCGTCGCCCTGCTTCATTCTCGCTTAGCCTATCCCGGAGACCTTTTCCGGTGGGCGTTTGGGGCGGTGGTTTTACAACCTTAATCATTTGGTTCCCAGTTCAGTTCATGGCCTCGGATGTTCATGATTCGCGGTTTTGGTGTTGCCACAAGAGCATGCTATGTCTTATTCGCTGATTCAAGCTACGGCCGTTGGTTGTGGCCGTCTCCCTGCTTCATCCTCGCTTAGCCTATCCCGGAGACCTTTTCCAGTGGGCGTTTGGGGCTATGGTTTTACAACGCTTAATCATTTGGTTCCCAATTCAGTTCCATAGCCTCGTATGTTCGTGATTCGCGGTTTCGGTGTGGCCACAAGGGCATGCTATGTCTTATTCGCGGTCGAGCTGATTCGATATGTGAGTTATTTAATTTACGCTCGCTTTATTTGTTCTTGTGAATCTTTCCCCAATCTATAATTTGATTTGGCCTTAATAATTTTGGTGTTGATTGAAGCGCAGTGATTTGGCCTTAATAATTTTGCTGTTGATTGAAGCGCAGTATCTTGTACATAATTCTTATTATAAATGTACTTGTTTCATAAATATTGCAGTATATTGCACGTTTGAAATCATGGTTTACAGTTTTGCAGTTTATAGGGCATGTTTGGTGTTACTTTGCATTTATTGAGGGCATGTTTTTTTTCAGTTTACTTTTTGGGAGGTGACTTATCCTTTACTTTTACTGATAACCATCATTGGTAATTAAGGATGAGGTATGGTGTCATGGTGTACTTGTACTATTACTGCATGTTACACGGTATTGTTTATTGCTCTTGGGTAATCACTGCTTGTTTGCTCAGGTTTTGGCTGTTTATTTGGTTTTCCTTCCTTTTACTTTTAGTTTGTCTTTAGATAAATGCAGTGTTGAAAAAATTGAATTGCCTAACCTTTTGTTCTGTGTTGAAAATGAAGCAAGCTATTAATAATTGAGGGTAAATCAGAGAAACATTAAAAGCCCCAATCTAGGAGGAAGGGTATAAAACTTTTCTTTCGACATCACTGATTAAGAAAGTTGCTTCGCAATAATTTATAATCATCTTAAATAATCTTAAATTGTGCAAGTTCACAGCGTTTGTGAAAATATTGCCAATATGCGTAATTGATCGATTAGTTCCTTAGTCTTGGTTGTTTAGTGTCGGCCGTTAGCTGCACTTCGGATTTGTTGACAACCCTATGTTTTGCGTTTCGTACCACCCTAAAATTACCAGCGCATGTCGAACTAGCATTTCTTGAGTTTACGTGGTGTTTCGTACAAATGGTAACACAAACGGTCTAAATTGCCATAGCATAGAGGTTTGCTTGTAAGTATGGGTAATAAGGAGATTGAGGTAAGGTCTGAGGATTTTGGTTCACTGTTTGTGAATAGCTAAGGTCTGTGGGGGCCTCCTTTAAACGGCTATATAAAGGGCCATCATCTAGGGTATAGTAGAATCGGCCTTGCCACACACCTCTAAGGTTTTATTTAAAATTTTCTCTGAAATTATCCTTTCAATTTATAATTTATTGTTGTTTATACGTCTTCTAATCTTTGGTTTCTCCTCTTCAGGGGAGTACTTTCAGCAAACATTGATAGGAGCTCTGTTGTAAGGTAAACACTTTAAAAGTGTGGGTTTAATCATTACTTTAGATGTGCGGTTATGTTTTTTAACTGTTCTTGGTGTTAGTGTTTCACTTTGTATCTAAAGGCACATGTAGAAAACAATGTCAGTGTGTGGCCTTCGTATGAACTGTCACTTAAGTGCGCATTGTTTCTCACAAAGGGTCATAGATATTGAAGGCCTTTGGGTGGGTTGTCCTACCTTTGTTAAATACATATTTCTGCGGTTTATTCTTCTCGAAACTTCTCTATAATTTTAGGCGTGAGCTATGTGTGTGCATGCTAAGTGTATTTTTCGGGCGGTTTTATTGTGCCGATTTTAAGGCGTGACATTGTCCTTTTCTTTAGGGAGCATTGTTAGGTATGGTTGCCAGCTGCTTGTATGGTTTGTCACTTTAAAAGTGTAAATAAAAACATAGATATTGTTAGAAAACAAATCAGATTTTATTTAGTGGGCCTTCTATGTGTGCGCGCTTATTAGATTTGCTGACTAGCGTATATGAAACGCCGTGTACTGTTTTAGGGCACACGGTGGGTAGATACGTTTGGGCGGTTTGGTGCTGTGTACGGACTATTGTTAGAAAACAAATCAGATTTTATTTAGTAGGCCTTCTATGTATGCGCGCTTAGTAGATTTGCTGGCTAGCGTATATGAAATGACGTGTACTGTTTAATGGCACCCTGTGGGTAGATACGTTTGGGTGGTTTGTTGCTGTGTACTGACTATTATTAGGCTGGAACTCATATCTAATTGTCTTGGGTGGGAAATTTAACTGGAAACTTGACAGGGCAGGTTTAAGATGGCTATGAATCAAACTGAATTTGGGATTTCTTTCCGTGCTCTGTTGTCCGAAGCCATGCGAGCATTAGGTTGGCCAGAACCAAATTATTACCAGTGTAACTTGGAAAGGAATGCTGCAGTTTTGGTGCTCCAAAGAGGAGTTGGCCCTAATGCATGCCTATTTAGGGGGCCAAAAACCCGCGTCCTGGCTGATTCTGAAGAAAATGCTGCTGAGCAAGCCGTAGATTTCGTTGTTCAGAAGAAACAGATAGTTGTGCATGATGTTAACTTAGAAAAGCGAGAGATGTTTAAGGCTTGTTGTCGTTTTTACAAGGCCAAAAGGGTGGCTCTTGAGAATGCAGTTGAGGGCCGAAGCATGTCTCAGCTGAGCACTCGCGCAAAAATGAAGGCGGTTGTTCCAACGTGTCTTCCGAAGAAAGTCCTGGCGGACCTGTGGGGCATTTGGCTTCAGATTGTGGAAGCTTACCAGG
>JAGPOY010001225.1:0-18347 GCA_018983105.1 Silene uniflora
TGGAAGAAGAACCCGCACCTTGGTTAAATGAAGGGCCCCCGAAGAAAGTAGGCCCGGGCATAGTGTATTTCAAGGTGCTAGGAGTCGTCACATTGCGCTCCCTCCCATAAATTAAATTCGGATTTTGCACTTGGGGGGTGGTGGTATCAATTTCTCCCGCTTCAACTTCTAGGAGATAACTTGGTTGATTGGGCTCAACTCTCATTCTTTGGGCATTTGGTATGGCAATTGAATTCCGGTCAATGCCATTCACTTTAATTTTCCAATAGTCGCCACCATCCTCCGGGTTGGTCCTTATCCAATTGAGGGTGTGTTGGAAGTAGACCTTGTTAAGCATGTGATTGATTGCGGGGATGTAGTTGATGGTCTCCAAATTGACTCGCCTATTTAGGCGCTTAAGCATATGAGTCACCACCCCTCCCATAACAATTGGGGTTTTGTGCCCCGGGGAATTGCTTAACTCATGGAGGTGGATGGCAAAGTGGTGGGCTATGCAAATTTTGAATGGGGTCGGGTTTGAATAGAGGTAGGAGCCGAGAATTTGTAGCTCTTCCTTTCTAACATTATGAGCCTCATCCCGAGCAAAAATTGTCCATCCCATAAAGCGGTGCCAAACACGGATGTGGGATTTGTGAATTGTGTTTGCCGCCTTCTTGACGGTCTTATCACCCGGTAATCCCGATATAGCGTCCAAACCAATCCCGGGTCAAAATTATCCGGGGCTTTGTGGGGCGGGGCGACATCAAGACCAAATAATTCGGCAAATTCGGCAAGGGTGAGGGAATAGTCCTTATTTAGCAACCTAAAGTGAATCAAGGCTACCTTTCCCGTTTGCTTATGCTTGTCGAGGCGGAGGGAACTCAAAAATTCCCAAGTAAGGCGGGGGTAGGTTCTTTCACACATATCATACATCCCCTTCATTCCCACTCCGTCAAAGAGTTCTAATGTCACCTTATCTAAGCCTAGGTCACGCATTGAAGCTTTATCGATAAACCTAGTAGCTCTAAGGGCGCGATTTTTAAAGAGCATGAACTTACCCTTCATAGTGACGGTGGCGAATTGGAGACCCGGAAAGTCGGGGTCGGGATGCGTGTCGGACGCCGCCGCCGCGACAAGCTGAGCCTGCTCAAGCGCTAATCCCTCTTGCCTTTGCCTCTTCTTTGTTGGAGCCATTGTTAGTGGTGGTAATGGGTTGATTTGTGGGTGATTGGTGGAGGTAGGATGTAATTTGGGAGAGATTTGGGGAGGAATTTGGGTTTAGAGAGAAGAACAGATGCGTTTGAATGAATTGATTTTGGGCGTTTTTTGTTAATTAATCGGAACAGAGACTCCCAACCGGGTCAGGGACCGGCCGCCGGCCTACCGGCTGGGAGTTAGGGTTGTTTTCGATTTTTTTCAGAAAAGGCAGAATGTATCCAGAGGGTTCCCAGCCGGTGGGTCACCGGGGGCTGGTAGGCCGGCTGGGAAACTCCCAAAACTCGAATTTCTCTTATAAGGTTCCCCAGCCGGTGGGCCGGCTGCCGGCATGCCGGCTGGGAGACCTCCTTACTTCAAAACCTTGACTTTTCACCCCTTTTTTCGTCAAACTAGGCTCCCCAGCCGGTGGACCGGCTGCCGCCCTGCCGGCTGGGAGTCCTCTTCACTCCAAACTCTGACTTTTTGACTTGATTTCCTCACATGGGAATCCCCAGCCGGTGGGCCGGCTGCCGGTTGGGCACCGGCTGGGAACTCACTGGTTGAATTTTCCCAAAATCCTTGAATAATATACAGAGGGCTCCTAGCCGGTTGACGACCGGCGGCCGGTGGGCCGGCTGGGACTCCCTTCCTTTGATTTCCAACTTGAATTCACACCTAACTTCCAGGAGACTCCCAGCCGGTGAGGATTCGGCGGCCGGTGGGCCGGCTGGGACTCCTTTTACTTCGTTTTGCCTTCAACTCTCCACCAATTCAAATCCCGAATTCCCGCTAGCCTAGGGAAGCGTGTTTTCGACTTTTCAAACCGACTCAACATGTTGGGATATAGGCTAAGCGGGGGTTATACATGTATTCATCACAAATCTTGTTCCAATGACGATTTTTTTCTCGTGACATCCTCGTCACCAAGTCAAGTTGCTCAATTAAGATCCAAAATTTCTCTCATTTACTACCTACATGCATGCTATATACAATGGTGGTTCTTGAGGAACTCCACCAAACCATCAATCGTGCTTTCATGAATTCTCCTCCTCCTCGGGGAGCGGATCCCCAAGAAAGAGCACTTCAACGGTTCCCAACTTATCACCTTCATAGTAACGCTTTACTCTTTGACCATTTACTTTGAAATGCCCGCCTTCTTCACTCCATAGGTCGAATGCTCCACAAGGGGACATTCCCGTGACCTTAAAGGGTCCGGAACATCTTGAGCGGAACTTTCCGGGGAAGACTTTAACTCTTGAGTTGAATAGGAGAACGGAGTCTCCTACACTTATGTCATTATTGTATATACATACCTTTATTTTGTTTCTTAGCCGGCTTCTTAGGTCTTCACTCAGACCATTGATACGCGGCAAATTAAACCGAGAGACACATACTCTCTTACACAATAACTAATCCAACTCGCAAAATTTGCAGCATAGGTACCATCTGGCACACCTATTGATGGATCCCAATGAAGTGCATTAGGTATCCCTCTACGTATAACGTCTAGGGAAACCCTATGTCTCTTTCTACCGGTATCTGTTTGCAAGTTATTCTCATCACCTGAATCATCTTCTCCTGAGCAATAGAGATTGACGAGTTTTTAGTCATAGAAAGAGAAAGAGAATGCTTCTCCTCCACGCAAAACTAGGAAAAACCAAAAACACGTAATTTTTTTTACTGTTCTTAGCTTGGAATCATGGCAAAAACTCGTGCAAGTAATAAAAATCTTGAGATTAATGGTAATATTGTTACTGTAGATACAATTCCTGCAACTGGGGGTACTTCGGAAGATCGGGAAACTGCGAATTTGGGTCCTCAATTGGAATCTAGCTCTTCTATGCCGATTTCAGGTAATTCTACACCAGCTACTGTTGGACAATTGTTGAATCTTACTGGTTTGTTGGATAAGCCTGTTACAGACCCTATATCGGTAGCTGACCAACCTCAGGGTGAGGTAGTTCCTCCTGCTACTGAATTGGGTATTGGGATTACTAAAGCTTGGTCCTCTGTTGCTAAGCCTAAGCAGGGAATGAATCTTTTCTATTGTGAGAAAAGTGCTGATTCTCAGAAAGTTGAAATTGAGGAGGAGGATGTAGTTGATGAGATAAGGTTCTGGTCGAACACACTTATGGGTAATTTTCTGGGTTCTAAGCCTAAACTCCCACAGGTTGATGAATTCGTGCTGAAAAATTGGAATAATGTGGATAGACCTATTGTCCAATATTATAAAAAGGGTTGGTATAGCTTTAGGTTTTTGTCTGAACGAGATATGAATGAGGTGTTAAAAGGAGGGCCTTGGACTATGGGCTCTAGCTCCCTTGTCTTAAAGCAATGAACGCCTACTTTCTCCAAGGAGACGGATACTATGTCTGTGGTTCCTGCTTGGGTTTTATTTCCTGACTTAGACCCATTTATGTGGTCTGAAAAAGTGCTGAGTAAACTGGCAAGTGTGGTGGGGAAACCTCTCTTTGCAGACCTTCCCACTACATTTAAATCCAAGTTATCATTTGCTAGGGTGTTGGTGGAGGTTGATGTGGCTGGGGCATTGCCTACTACTATTACATTAGCTTCTCCTTACCATGGAGAGACACAACAAAGGGTAATTTATGGCTCCCATATTATTGTACTTGTTGTAGGAAATTGGGGCACACTAAAGAGAAATGCAAAATCACTAAACTTAATAGCAAAATTGCTGATATTGCAGCTAAGAAAGTGACTCGGGCTTACAGACATGTTCAGGCAAAGGACCAAAACACTTCAGTTGTTCAGGACTCAGAATGCCATGTGCTAGGCCATAGTCCTCCCAAATTAGTGGATGAGTCTTCTAGAAAAGTAACAGGACAGAGCTCAGGATGTCTAGGACTAGGCTCTTCTGTTGCTTTGACAGATTCCTCTCCATCTAAAGAGGTTGAGACAGGCTCATAATGCAATGAGCTAGGTCAAATGAACACTGGGGATGTTGAGGTGCATGACCTGACAGATGAAGAGAGGGTAGTACAGACTTGTGTATATGAAGGGATAACTGTGGAGAACAGTTTTGCTGTGCTACAGTCAGAGACTCAGGAAGATACTACTTTGGTGGTCCCTCTGGCAGAGGAGCCACCAGATCCAGGGCAATGATATTATCCTCCCGGAATATTAGAGGTCTAAATGACCCAATAAAGCAGTAGGGAGTTAGGGGATACATGGCTCTCAATAAAGTGGAGGTCCTTGGACTTCTGGAGACTAGGGTTAGAGAGAATAATTCTGCTGCCATAATTAGGAAATTTCCCTTTTATTCTGTTATTAATAATTACTCTCATCATTACAATGGGAGGATTTGGGTGTTTTTGGATACTAGGAAGATCACTGTTCTCTCCACTCAGATGCATGATCAAATTATCCATCTGGAGATCCTTCATCATGCTTCAAATAGGAACCTCTTTGTTACTTTTATCTATGGCAGCAATGATGCTGGGCATAGGGATAGGTTGTGGGATGAATTGAGAAGGTTGCATACTGGAGTTACTGAGTGGATTGTGTTGGGGGACTTTAATATTGTTCGAGAAATGGCTGAGAGAATTGGACCAAACCCACCCTCTGTTACTGAAATTTTGGCTTTTAATCAATGTCTTTTGGATTGTTCACTGGATGACATTTCTTGCTTTGGTTGTGAGCATACCTGGACCAATAAAAGAGATGCTACTACCAGAATTTGGTATAGATTGGATAGAGTGTTAACTAATCCTACTTGGTTAATGCAATATCTTGCTACTAAAGTTTAGGTACTACCTTCTGGGATATCAGACCATTCTCCCCTCTTAGTGGCCATTGAGGATACTTATAAGGTCAGAAAACGATTTAGTTACTTAAATTGTTGGGAGGATCATACAGGATATAAAGATCTCATACTGAAAACTTGGGATATTCCAGTTAAGGGGAATATGATGTTCAGACTTTTCACCAAGCTAAAGAATGTTAGGAAACATCTGATTGGTTTTCATAAAAGTCATTACTCTGGATTATCTCAGAAAGTGCTAATAGCCAGGAAAGATATGGAGGATTGTCAATTGAAATTACAGGAGAATCCCTTGGATCCTATGCTTATTGCTCATGAAAAAAGCCTGGTTCAGATTTACTGCACTCTCAGGCAGACTGAAAGGAAATCTCTAATACAAAGAGCTAAAATCAGAGATATCAAATATAATGATGTGCCTTCTAGCTATTTTTTCTCCAAGATAGCTGCTAGGAAACATCAGAATATTATTGGCAAAATACAGGATATTTCAGGACAGATAAGAGAAGGTGTGGATGAGGTCAATCAAGCTTTTGTGGAATACTATCAAGGACTTTTAGGGGCTAGAAAAGCAACTGTTAATATGGATATTTCTACTGTGGGAGGGCCTACAGTTGCTATTTCTGAGTGGGATTCTTTGTGTAAGGAAATCACTGATCCGGAAATCAAGTCTGCATTATTTTCCATGGGATCAAACAAGAGCCCTGGGCAAGATGGATTTTCTGCTCAATTCTTTAAAACATCATGGGAAATTATCAAAAATGATTATTGTGATGCTGTCAAAGAATACTTCAGGAAGGGGACAATGCCAAAGCTGGCCAACACCACTCTTCTAGCCTTGATTCCAAAAAAGCAGGTAGGGTCTACTGTTTTGGATTATAGGCCCATTGCTTGCTGCACAGTCTTGTATAAAACTATCAGTAAAATCCTTTGTGAACGACTGAAGACTGTACTGCCTAAGATAATAGGGAAGGAACATGGGGCATTTGTTGCTGGCAGAAATATTTTTGAGAATATTATGCTAACTCAGTCATTGGTTAAGGGATATGGACAGAAGGGTGTCTCTCCTAGATGTCTAATTAAAGTGGACATTAGGAAGGCATTTGATTCACTACAATGAGAGTTCATCAACCACATGCTGCAGGTTTTTAATTTTCCCCCTCAATTTCAAAAGTGGATCATGGGGTGTATCACAACTACCTGGTTTAGTCTGAAAATTAATGGGGATAATGTTGGTTTTTTCAAGGGAGAAAGTGGGTTGAGACAAGGAGATCCCTTATCTCCATTTTTGTTTGTAATGAGCATGGAAATCTTGTCAAGAATGTTGAGATAGATACACACTATACATCAAGTCTCATACCATCCTAAGTGTGGCAGACTAGGATTAAATCATCTCATCTTTGCTGATGATTTGATGCTGTTTGTTAGAGGAGATGTTCCATCAGTCACAGGGGTTACTCATTCTCTGGATTTATTTGCAGCACATTCTGGGCTTATAGCTAATCCAGATAAGACAAATATCTATATGGGTGGAGTAAAAGAGGAGATTAAAATGGCCATTCTTCAGGCAACTGGTTATGTTGAGGGAGCTTTCCCATTCAGATATTTAGGTGTTCCTATGAATGAGGGCAGACTAAATAGGGACATGTTTGCTGATCTTCTGAATAAAGTTCAGAAGGCTTTGCATCACTGGGCCAACTATAAGCTTTCATATGCATGCAAGATTAGTCTGATAAACACTGTGATTTTTGGATTGGAACAATATTGGTGTTCTACCTTGCTAATACCAAAGGGTGTCATAAAACTCCTTACAAAATTCTGTAGAAACTTCTTATGGGGAGCAGAGGAAGGCCATAGGAAACTTATTATGAAGAGATGGTCATCATGTTGTAAACCACACAATGAGGGAGGTTTCAATATAAAGGAGGTTTTAGCTTGGAACAAATGTCTCATCTGCAAATGGATCTGGGCACTTGATAACCAATCAGAGAGCTTTTGGGTAAACTGGAACCAAAGATATAATATTAAGCAAGGTAATTTCTGGACCTTGCAGATCAAAAGCTGTCACTCTGAGAGTTGGAGAAGCATTTTAAAGGTCAGGGACCTTCTTGTGGAACTGACAGGAGATATTGTCAAAGTTAAGACCTTCTTAGCAAACAATGTTGCAGGTGGTAAACTACAGCTCAGGAGGGTTTATAATCTGTTCAGAGAACAAGGTAATGTTGTCAGCTGGGGGAAAACAATTTGGAACAAAGCTGTGATCCCAAAGCACAGCTTTCTGGGAGTCATGGTTATGCAAGGGAAGCTTGCCACTATTGACAAGCTCAATCACAGGGGGATATGTATTGTTAATCGTTGTGTTCTGTGTAAAGCTGCCAGTGAGACTTATTACCATCTATTCTTTCACTGCCCATTTGCTAAACAGATATGGAGTAAGCTATCACTATGGATTGGATTGAAGGGAAGAACTCACTGTTTTAAGAGTGAAATTCATTGGTTAACTGGAAGAAAGCATAGGCGCCATTGGAAGGCTTAATGGGCTTCTAGCTGCCTCATGGCCTTGGCTTATAGTCTTTGGGAGGAGCATAATTCAAGGATTTTTAGGGAGGTAGAACATACGGACACTTATATTATTAAGTGTGTTCAATATTTGGTTAGTGTTCGATTATTATTTGTAACTCATTCTATGTATGAGGATGAACTCCTCACTAGTTTGAATGCTTAGATGTAGCTTAAACTTTAGTCGGTTATACTTTGTAAGATTTGGCCTCTTATTCCCTTTTAAGGATGAATAAAATGGGCTTGCTTTTCTTGCAAAAAAAAAAAAAAAAAAGAAAAAGAATCATCTTCGCCTGACTTTTTGCCCTCCTTTCTTTTCCGCTTTCCACCCATATCTAAATCAGAAATTAATAAACTACTAACTTTAAGCATTGAGTCGACATAGCAGAAGCACCGTCTCAAATATATGATCACACAGTATACCTAAAAATATAGGTGTTGTTTAACACACAATATACTTAAAATAATAGGTGTTGTTTAACGCACAATAAACCTATGTTAATTAGGGGATAATATAACAACTAAAGAAGAGATTAAAGACATTAAGTTAATGAGATGAACGAGTAGGGTTTAGTACTTCTTCAAAGAGGATGCCAGGTTGATCTGGCGATAACGGCGGGGACGATAGAGGAAACAGCGACGACGAAGACTTGTGGTTCTAGAGAAACTCAGTGTTCGAGGAATTACGTCAGCGAGGAGAAGGTTTCAGGTTTGCATGTATTGGTTTTGAGGGTTGAAAACTGATTTAATTGTAACTAATAAACACGGGTGAACTCCAAACCGTTGTTATATACCACCATATAACAACGACTGAGTTAAAATACGTAATTGTTTTACTTTAATTAACAACGGTTGTTGGGTAACCGTTGTCTTTTGTCTTTTGTCTTTTGTCTTTCATTCTATCAGTTTTCCCTCCAAAAAATAAAAGCATCTTCTTAATTATTATTATTATTATTATTGTTATTATTATTATTTGGTAGGAAGCATCTTCTTCCTTCTTATACGACGGTTTATGTTCACATTGTCTTTTAATTAAACAGAATGTGACATAATAATTATAAAAGAACAAGGGCCTAATTAAAGTATACACAATCTAATGTAATTAATTCATATATTAAAAACATCTTTAATCATACATTCATCAAATTACTTATTATAATTAATAAACATACATTAATTATTCATCTTATAATAACTACTTCATGGACAATATCTCTTCCCATCAATGATGGTATAGGAGTTTATTTCAAGTATGGTATTTTCCTTCAAATCCGACATCACCTTCGATGGCCTAAACCACCATTGACGCCAAGCTTTTGTTGCTTCACTCACGCTAGATGCATACCAATCGCATATGGGTAATATATACCCCACCATCAAATCCTCAGAAAAACCAACTTCAAAAGCCGATGAATTCTCATTTGTACCTTTAAGAACTATATGTTCATGGTTTTTTTTAATGAAATCGAAAAGACCATTGCTAACAACTTACAATTCATGTGCACCCATGGACTCGCAATATTTGTACCTTGGTTAACGGCCATAATTTAGGAAAAAATAAAATAAAATTATTGTTCAGATGCAGCGTTGATTCAAACCCACAAATTATGCAACGTTGATTTAATAAAAAAAACAATGAACAGACCGTATATATAATGGCGTGCATCGGTCAGATGAACAGTCCGTACACAAATGAACATGCATGGATCAAGTCAAGAATAATGATAAATAAATATATAGGCAACACGGCTTAAAAAATCCCGTTGTCAATCCCTGTGCACCCATGGACTCGTCACTTTGTTTTTTACTAATACTTTGAGTCATAATAGTCAAACAATCAATGTACGGTCCACATTGAAGTTATAACGTTCCGATTAAAACGGTTTTAGAAGAACCGTTATTAAAGAACAATCAAAACCGTTGTTAAATCACAATCAAAACCCGTTGTTAAAGAACAATAAAAAACCGTTGTTAAAGAACAATCAACACTGAAGTTTGAACTGCACAATTGACAACGGTTGTAGAAGAACCAACTGATCTATGGAGTTCAAAAAATGAAAGCAAATCAAACAAGCATAACTCAACACTTTCAAAATGATCATTTCATTTAAATTTAAACCAAATACATTACAGCATTTATCCGAAATCAGAAGATGTAAAATAAACTGGAACAACCCCGGTTAAGAGTAAAAAAGCGCTTCTCAACCTGCCACCAATTATGCCATTTTGGTATACCGCTAACTTCCGGGTCATTGGCTTCATATTTTTCAACAACAGATTGAATATATGCAAGGACATGACTTGCATGTGGAGATAAGGTTGGAAGAGTACAACTCAACATATCTCTCACTGCAGACAAGTTGCCAGTAATAGGCCTACGAGGGTATAAAGATGATGATGATGATGATGATGATGATGATGATGAGGCTTTGTTGACAAACCGGACTGCTTCACGCCTCTTAATCCAATAATTCCGTTGATGTTCAAGGGATGCTTTGATTAATGGGTGTTTATCGGCGGCAAGCCCTGCGAGAACCTTCTCATCATCTGCAATTGTTTGTGTAAGTCATTCTTTGTTGTTGATAAAACTAGGGTTTATTGCCATGTTGTTTCAAATTTGTGTAATGGGGATGAAGTATTGTGATTTGATATTTATAGAGGATGCTTTAACAAGTTGCGAGTAATAATGGATGTTAGATAATAAAGGATCTTTTAGCATTTATATAGCCACATTTATAATTTTTTTCAAACCACATTCAAGAAAAATATATACGTACATAACAAGAAATCAAAAAATGCGCGGTTTCAACAACGTTAATTAGAATTAGAATAATAATAATTAATCAACATAATCATTTTGTAATTTACCTGCGATTGATATAAATTTTGGGAATTCAATGTGTGGATTATTAGGAGGCACTTGTTCCGCCTCCCATAGACGAGGGACAGTGTCAATATAGTGCCGTTATGTTCTTAATAGATTAATGTCACTATCGGTTGCAATCCATAAATATTGCGCTTGTAACCCATCATCAGTATAATAATTATTCCTCCCTGCATCATGATCCTCGTATCTTGCTTGGAGTTTTCTCGCTTGACGATAAGAGTCATGCTTCTTCCCATGGCTTTCGAACTCAATAGTTGCGTACCCAAGAAAATCAGCTTTACCCCAACCTGGATGGACCTTTTTGACATTCGTATAACCGCATTGACGAAGCATATCTCTCATCCAAGTAAGACTTCTCGAAAAAGCATTGTCATTGTCATGATATTTGATTGGAAGGTTGTGTATAATACAGGTAATAGGATGGACATAGCGGGTATTTGATTGTAATTCGGCGGGTTTAGAAGACGACGACATGGTGATCGAAGTGTAATATTTTACTTAAATTATAGGCTATAATTAATTGAACTTTGAATTGATGGATATGTTAAATTAATCACATTATAAGTGATATTTATAGAAAAATATGTATGCATGTGTGAATATAATAATGGACGGATAGTAATAATCCTGGTCAAATATGCAACGGTTCATTATTTATCTATCATACATTGCATTGTTTAAATTTTAAACATCGAAAAACGTACCCATCTACTAGAGAAGTATAACTCAGACCAGCCCAAACATCGAAAAACGTTTATCAACGGTTATATTTAAACAATGAACGATAAATAACAACGGGTACAAAGGAACCGTTCATTTTTTTTTTTTGGTGAAAATGTGAATATATATATAAAGATATCAAAACAAAACATCATCCAAATATACAAGCAATCAAGTGAGGGTTCGAACCCCCCCACAAGCAAAATTAAAGATCAAAATCAAACGACATTTCTATCTATTGAAGCCAACAATTCCTGTCCAACTGAGATTAGTCACAGCACTCCCCAGCATAGCTTCGATTCTTCGAGTTGCATCATCTTTAATCCTCTTAGCCACCAGATGAGGTCTCATCAAGCAGCCCTCTATCCTGGCCTTATTTCTCTGCATCCAAATGTGATAGTGAAATGCATTCAGAACCACAGCTCGAGCTTTCCATGCCACTGAATCCTGAAATCCAGCAGCAAGGGTAGCAGCATCAGTGATACTTCCTCCAACCCATTGCACCAGTTCAGTTTTGATTTTAGTGCTGTACAAGCATTCCTCAAAGAGGTGTGCAATAGTCTCAGTCTGATCCTCACACAGAAAACATTGGTCAGAGTTGCAGCATGCAATTCTGAACAATTTATCCCTGACATTCATACCCTGCTTAAGCATTAAACATGTGATCAGGGAGTGTTTTGGGATATTCCAACTGTTCCAAACAACAGCAGACCATGTAGCAGCAGGCAGCTCAGGATAAAGCCAATCATATCCACTCCTGATAGAGTAACCCTTGGGATTGTGCACCCAACTGCCATTCACAAACCCATTTTTTAATTTCTCCTTATCTTTGCATATGTTTTTCCAGACCCATGGACTGTCAACTGGGGGAGAGTAATCTTGCATAATAGAAATATAATCACGGTTACAAAACCCGTTTCTCAAAACTATAACAACGGGCACCACAAGCCGTTGCTAGTGTATATTTACCAACGGTTTTTAAAAAGACGTGTTCTTATCTTAGTCAGTGTTATTTAACAACCGTTGATAAGAGCGTTTTAATAACAACGTCAAAGAAACCGTGACAGATTTTTTAATAACGGTTCCGTTCACCACCGTGTCAAAACCTTTCTTACAACGGTTTTTTACGTAAACCGTCATTATTTTTAGCGCTCTCCAGGTTTCCGCCAGTATTTGACTAACGGTGTTCTAAGTGCCATTAATATATGCATTAAACCGTTGAGCTACGCTCGTTATTGATGGACAGATTTGGCATAGCGGGAGTGCATATACTCTGCCAGCTTTTAAAAATTGGTTACCTTGCCCGAGTGCCAATTTTTGGGTTGTGAACTTTCGCTAAATTTGTTTTCTTGCGTTATTTTATCTCTTTATTCCTCCATTTAAAATCATCTTCCTTGTAAAAGTCATTGTTGATTGTTTGTTGCTCGGATTCAAGTCTTTACTCTATTTTTAGTCTCTTAAGTTGATCACTTTCACCATATAAGTGACTTTTTCTTTCCTCTTATCTTTCCAATTTGATTTTGCTTAAATCTATACTTATTCCATCAAATTTTGTCAATTAATCGCATGTTTTATTTGGTCCATGATATTAATCACCTTTTTACGTCATTTATGATGGCAATATGAAGTTTCCATGTTCAGTTTTTGCCTAATTTTTATGAACTCAAAATTTTATGTTTTTGGGTCGATAGTTTTGATTTTTGTGTTCGTTGTTTGGTTAAGTGTTCAACAAGTAACAAAGCTTGGTTATTATTGCTAAATCTTTTCACGCAGTTGCAAATTCGATTTGAAAAATTTCCGCTTTAAAAATTTCCAAAGCCTTGATGTTCATGTTTTGGTTTCGATTTATTTCCGTGTTTGAAACTTAGTTTTATTGACTAATATAATGAGAGTAGCATCTTTGTTGGTAGTGGCTTGTATTATCTTGAATCAAAATTTCATCCTAAAATGTTGCCGAGATTTTTGAATTCTCATAGTACATATGAATGATTTATGATTTTGCACCCAAAAATGATCTAATCTTGATTTTCATACTCCACTCTTTGTCTAATTATATTGTAAAGTTTCAAGTGTTGTTTATTGAGGTTGGACATAGCCTTAGAATTTGGAAATTTTGTTTTAAAGTTTCCTTGATTTAATTAAGTAATAAGATTTCGGTTTTGTTAAATTTTAAATTTTGTACTTAGAACGTAGTTTCTTAGTTCATAGTGTTGCAATCTTTGTTAATGATGTATTGTTTTACATATATATGGGTCAATGACTTGTCTATCTTGTGGGTGGTATGGTCTTGATGAGTAAAGACGTGTAGGTATATGTGGTTATGTTGGAGAGGATGTCAAATGAGCGTGAGTCGATGAGCTATGAGGATAAAGAGTGCTAATAATGCGTGATGAGTGAGTGTTGCATCTTGAGAGTTATGAATGTGAAACACGTGTTTTATTGGGATAGAGGGAAATTTGATTAATTGATGTGGATTTGAGCCAAGTAGAGAGGTACACGTACGGTGTCGTGAATGATAAATCATGTGATGAATAGAAAGCTATTGGTTGAAACCTTGAATGATGTGTTAGAAATTGAATAGGGTTGTTTAAGTAGTAATGTAAGTAGTGTGAGTGAAAGAATAGTGAATGGAAATGAGTATTTATGAGCATTTGTTACTAATGTAGAGTATAAATTGAGAGATATGAGGACGTGACATAGTTATTTGCTTTGGAGGAAGGAACCTTTCATGCTAAGGAATGAGAGTATACGATTAAAAAAATATTAGTTCGGTGATCCAAAGTTAGTGGTGTGTTTAGTGGATTAAAAAGAAGTTTTGGTTGTGACTTATGTATAATTTATGTTTGGGAAATTGGGAGTACAAAGAAGTGACTTTAACTTGCGCAAGGTGTCTTGTATTGAGTAAGATGATTGTGTGAGATAATTCTTAGATATATAATGAGTGATTTGTTATCTAGGTCGAACCTTTGTGGATTGATTAAACTTATGGATAGTGAGCGAGGTTTGGGTTGCATATTGAGGGATGTTGTTTTTGAACATGACTTGGAAATTTTGGTTGATAAATAAATGAGATTTGTATGGCGGAATAGTGAGGAAGCAAGTGAGGTACCTAAGGGTAGAATAAGGTGATAATTTTGGTCGTTCATAGTTGTGGGAATATGTGAATTGAATTCAAGGATCGATAAGAAATGAGAAATGGTAATAGGAACTTATGAAATAGGAATATAAGAGGGTATTAGATGGAACTTGAGGTGTTCAATGAGATTTGACGGTGAAAGTGGTCTAGTAATAATCGTAGTAAGAAATGAATGGCAAAACTATTTGAAGGTTAGTGTACACATGTGATATGGTAATTGATGGCTGTCCTTTGAAAGTCGAGTTTTCAGGGAACGTTATTTTGCTAGATAAAGTTGTAGATGTAGTATCACCAAGTTGGCCTTCATGGGTATGAGTGTGAGAGTGTGATATGTAAAGCATGTGGGCTAAATTGTGCGGTTAAGCTAGTTGATCATTTGTGTCATATAGGGTAACCGTTTAATTTAAGTATGCATTCATGACGAGTGAGAGTGGTTGGTGAGATTTTGCCCTATTGGTAATAGTATAGATGTTGTTCGTAAAGTTGCCACCCCATCGTCGAGTGAAGCGCCCACGGTGTACATCGTGATCTTGTTGTAGTGTCCATTCGAGGAGGTAGAATAATGGCCTTACGGCCAAGAGTTCTTCTATTAGTATTTGTGTGATGAGATAGGAAAGATTGGAAACGAGTTGAGAACGAATACCTTCTGCCCAGGTGAAACTCGACCGAGTGGCCTCTCACACTCGACCGAGTGGTCTGCTTTGACCCTTGTTTTGTCAATACTCGACCTAATATTGGGTGTATACCCTTATCTCGCGGTTTACGTTAGTTGACTAGTGTTTAGATGAACATGTTGACCTTACATGAGGGATATTTTGTGAATTGTTTATGTTTTATCAGGTTGTGTGACATGTTGTAATTAAATAGAAATCGTGATTCGACACGTGTAATTGGATGACAAGAATAATGTGATAATCTTGTTTGATATGTGTTAATTGAAGTGATTTTATTTTGTTGTGTACTAGTAAGATGAAAATACAAGTTATGTGTCGCATAGTGGTACATGATAATGATTGTGATCTTGCGTATAAGAGGAAGTGTTGATACGAATGTGAACGGATATGGAAACACGTATGTACGTGGTGGATTTGACGCGGTATATGAGTGGCATGATGTCCAGAGATGGGAATGTTGATCATTGTTGAGTCAAACGTGTTAACGTGAAATTTTGCATTATTAATTGTTTCATGGAGTCCGCATATTCGTGATTGATGTGTATACATTTTAGTGTATAAGATTTGACGTGATATAGATATGCAGTAATAATCGAGTTATACCCCGTGAATCCGTGATAGATACGTATACACATAAGCAACGTGAATTGGGAGTTATTTATGGGACCACAGATTGGAATCGTGGGTTTAACTTGGCGCTTGACCTTTGAGAGGCTCCTAGGGGGACTCGTAAAGAAGCCTCTAGAGTCAGATTGAAGCAATTACATAAGACGATATAAGGCTTGATGATGGATTTGCAATAGGTAAGAGAGAGTGTTGAACCGCAAACATAGTCATTATGAGGTTTGATAGTCGAACTTCGGGTCGAAGTTCTCTTTTAGGGGGAGTGGATGTAATAATTCGGAAATTAAGGAAAGAAAAAGTACGGAATATGAGAAAGTAAAGAACTTTGGGATGAGTGTGATGTTTAGAAAGAGCGTATACGGTTAAGAGACATGCGATGTGCGAGAGAGGCATGAGAGTCGGTGGTGAGACTTAATGAGATTTGAGCAAAGGAAAGAGTGAGGTGAACTTCTGGGACGAAGTTCTTTTTAAGGAGGAAGATTGTAATAACCCGAACTTTTGATAGTTACTGTAATACCCGTCTTTCTAAGGAGTTGTTGACCGACCCTTTGACCACTTGGGACCCTTAGGAAGAGATACAAAAGGATAGTTAGTACACACAAGTTATGGAACTCGACCTAGTAGTAGTAACTCGGTCAAATTGAGTTAACTCGACCGAGCTGATGGTACTCGGCCGAGTAACGTCTAACTCGGCCGAGCTGACTTTAGTCAGCGAGTTTGTTATTAATGAGAAGTTACGACGAATGAATCATTCATTCGTCATTTCTATCATCTTCTCCCTAAACCTAATTCCTCCCTAAAACCTCTCATCTCTTTCTACCCAAACCCTATGACGACTCAACCATACCATACCAATGGGGATGTCAAAGTAGTCCGCGTCGGGTTTGTCACGTCAGACCACAACCATCGTCGATAGGGCAATACTTCAAGGTAAGTTTCTGGGTTTTAGTTATTCGATTAGTTGTTTACGATGGTATAGTAAAAGTATGTGATCGTCGTTGTAGGGACAGATGTGATGTGATTGTTGTGAATGCTTGATTGTACTGATGTTGAAGCTGTTAGGCGGGAAAGCGTAAAAGTAGGGATTCCCTACTCAGTTTCATAAACGAGATGATTATGTAATTGTTGTATATGCAGTTTGTTAATGGATTTAGGATTTCAGAAATGTATGTGATGGTTGATGTATTATTGTATCTGTTCCGGCTAAGTTGTAATACTCCACTGAACCGAAGACGTTATTCGCATGGGGTACCGCCTTGAAGAGGTTCATTGATAGGCTTAAAATCTGACTACTGCTTAAAGGGATAGTAAGTACTACTCATAATAACAAAGTGCACTTTCTTTTCTGGTTATCCATGCAAAAGAACTCCACAGTTAAGCGTGCTTGACTAAGAGTAGTCTTAGGATGGGTGACCTCCTGGGAAGGTTTCCGGGATGCGCATGAGTGAGGACAAAATGTGCTGGAAAGGACTCATGTTGATATATGGGCTACACAGCCTGGCGAGCTACCATGGCTAACATTTCCGGTCCTAGGTTTGGGCCGGGGTGTTACATGAGTGGTACCATTATCGGGAGATGGTTTCATGCCCTTGTTCTCTCCTTGTGGCTCCTATCACAAGAAGGATCTGCATATTTACGACCTGGGTTTCACTTGCTGCGATGAGTGGTTGAGGTGACAAGGTTACGGTCAGCGGCTGAGAGCTACCTATTGATATGAGTCGTGTGACTGGTGTATGTTATGGTGTGACGAATTGATTAACCAATGTTGTTGTTGTTAATATTATGATACCTCGTTATGACTTGTATAAAGAAGACTAACCCCGTTGTATTGTTTTCGAACCTGCCGTGATCCATTAGGGAATGGGGAGCAGTTGTCTAGAAGGTTTGAGTTTGATGCCGCTGTCGGGAGTTGAGACGCGCTGAGATGATGACAGTCTTGTAGCTGCCTTGAGTAGAGTTAGTTGTGTCGGATAGCTTGAGTTGTATCTGTTGGAGTGAGGGTCCTCAACAATAGTGCGATCACATAATTATTGTGTGAACACGTAATTAAATAAATCTCATTAAATGAATACAAGGGATGACATATAATATAGTCAACTGATCCACATAATCAGTAACGATTGGCTGACTAGAGTTTGACGTTACTGGCGTGAAAACGGTGGTGATCAGTTGATCCCTTAAGGTCACACCTAAACGATGCGACCCAAATAGATAATTAATTAATTATATGTGATATAGATTAATTAATTCCTTAATTATATTGTGAGTGTTAACAATTGGACTTGAGGTCCGAACTCGAGTCAATTGTAGTCTTTTATTCAATTATGTGATAATTGACTGATAAAGTTTACGTCTTATTTTAATGGGATTAAATAAGATTTAATTTAATAATTGTATATTATTAAATTAGTTGAGGTTTCATAAAGATTTTGAGGTGGAGACAATTAGTTATTTATATTTACAAGAGGTTGTAAATTTAACTAACTAGTAATTATGGGACCCATTATATATGGATATAATGGTAAAATATTACTCAATTAGTTGAGAATATATTGGTCGCACAAGTGTTGTATGATTGAATTAATATTTAATTATGTAAGATAATTAAACATAAGACTTATAAGCATTTGTGGGACAAATATTATAAGACAAAATGGACCCATTTTGCTCATACATACCGTCCAAAATGAGCATATAATTGCTTTTGGTGTTTTGTCATCTTGTCTATTAAAAGATGCAAAAACCTCTAAACTTGGACCTAGTATGACAAGCCTACCACTAGCTCTTGAGCAT
>JAGPOY010001226.1:0-18341 GCA_018983105.1 Silene uniflora
GTACACCAGTTTAAGCTGCCGACGTGTATGAAGCCATGCACCCCGTCACCCGGACTCGCACATATCAATGTCAGAGTTTTTGAATATCAATGAAAATCTACGATTGAGACATTGAAAGAACAACGATCACAAAAAAAAAATACAGTTGTGAAAAGTAGATTGGAAACACTTTTCAATTAACCAACACACCACAATAAAAGAATAGAAAAGGGAAAAAACGTGGCATTTTTTTGGCGCGGACAATTTACCAGAAGACAACAAGACATTCAACATGTAAGGGATGACGTCAATAAAAAATAGATAACAAGAGAGAAAGACAACTATTTAAATAAAGGCCGATTAAAAGACGTAAATGAGGGACTACAATCATCATTTAGTATTAGTGCATGAAGAAGAAGAAAAATATGAATTATTTTAACGACAAGTATAATAACAATAGTTTTCAAGGATGATACCTTGTTCCTACACAATATGAATAAATAACAGCCACATAAAATGTATTATGTTCATGTAACGTATATGGTTAACATCATTGATACGACACTAAAGAAATGGCAAAATATTTCATCTTGTGTTATTAACAATGTATTATGCAAACATAGACAGAAAAAAAACCTTCAATAGTCATGATTCATCATTTAAATCGCTCCTAACCAAGCGTCACATATCATTAGTTTTCATGTGATCAATGTTCCTTCAATGGCTCAATCTTGGGTTTTTGATAAGATTCATGATCGCTTATATGGACGTGCGGAGGGGGTGCATGACTTTATGCACATAGACAACTGAAAATAGATTATTAGTATGTATAACTGATTAAGAAAATTATCTACTCATGAAAATCAGTAAACTTTGAATCGAAAGACATACATTATTGAACGTGTATTTAATTGACTTGTTTTACTATGATTGTAGTAGTTATTAATTCGACATTTCTCTGTAGCCATGTTTTATGAAAATATTATTTGTTTAATTTATGTTTTTAGTTTCAAAGCAGCTTCACAATGTCTATCTCCGGATCCATAAATCGATCGCAGTTTATGGATCTAATTTGGAGAAATCAATGTGTGAAAAGGTTGAAAATGGAATAAAAATTTTGCCTAAAGAGATTAAAACCGACATCATTTCCCGTCTTTTATTTCGACATGCTCTAAAAACCTATAAATTGTCGAGGATTTGAAAACATATATTTTCTCCTCTTCCAAACTTGGCATTTTTGGAGTACCAATCACGCGATGTGCCAAATCTCGCACAAAGTTCTAGTAGCATTAATTGATTAGACCCTGGCTGACCGTGATGATTTTGACATTTGTTTATTCGTTATCCAAAACAACATTCTTGAACCATATCATTTAACCCTTAAAAATACATGGACGAACATTGGTTTAGAGCAAAATGTATCCCTGAAGACTGTTAAGTTATTGGCACGATTTCAGCTTATCGGACTACCTTCTGATATCTATCTTCCAATTTCAAAGAAATGTCATTAGCATCTGACATTTTTCATGACGATACCCCTACAGAAAAACTGTTTGCATGATTCACGTTGCTTGTGATGTTTGATATCATTAACTAAGGGGTTTTTCAATTGACAAGACTAAAGATTTAATTGCCTGTAAAAAATGAAAACGCCATGATTTATGATTATGCAGGGTTTGGTATATGTTTTCTCAATCTTGAAGGCATATGCATAGAGAATTTAATTGTGTATGTACGTTGGTCCGTAACTTTGAATTTGGAAATATGAGCTGTCTCATGAATCTAGTGTTCAATATCACTAGAGATCTTTATGATGGGAGGAATGATACCAAGATTGCTCAAGTAGCATGCAATGTTTTAAGGCAATTCACTCATATTAGGGATTTGACGCTAAAAGGGCTTTTGGTTGAGTGTTTTGGAATGAAATATAATAGATTGTGTCCATACTAATGTTGGGTTGGATAAGTTTGGAATGAGGTTAGATAATTGATGGATTCTAACTCAATTCTAACCCACCCCCCATATGAAATTCCATTCCATACTGATGATTATCCAGGTCCCAACACCATTCCCTCCCCCTGCCTTGTTTGGATATGAGAATTTTCAAGGAAATAGAGGGGAAGAATTTGGAGGGAAAAAAATTTCATTGTTTGTTTAAAAAATTTGGGAAGAAAATATTTAGACGGGAGCAAAAATGGTTCCCACCATTCCCCCTCCTCTTCCGTTCCTTCCCTTTCTCTTCTCTCTTTCCGCCTCGCTTCCTTTTCCTTTATTTTTGCTATCCAACACAAGGCTTAAAGTATGAAATCAAACAATTATGAAGTTGAATGGAGTAAGAACTTGGGTAGATAGTAGGGAATAAGATTCTAGGGGGTTGGAACAGAGTTCGAATCTATCAAGTATCTAACTCTATTCCAAAGTCATGTGACCAAACACTATAATAGATTTCAATCCACCATATTTCATTCCAAAACACTCAACCAAAAGCCCTCTTAATATGAAATCACTAACAATAATCATTTACCTTTAACTGACATTCCATGCTACTTGAGCAACTTTGGTATGTTTCCCCCCATCATAATGATCTCTAGTGATACTGAACACTAGATTCATGAGACAGCTCATGTTTCCAAATTCAAAATTTCGGGCAAACGTACTGACATAATTAAATTCTCTATACATATGCCTTTAAGATTGAGAATACAAATACCAAACCCAGCACAATCATAAACCATAGCGTTTTCATTATCGACATGCAATCAAATCTTTAGTCTTGTCAAGTGAAAAACCCCTAAGTTTATAATATCTAAGATCACTAGCAACGTGCATCCTCCAAATAGCTTTTCTATAGGGGTATCGTCATTAAAAATGCCATTTGCAAATGACATTTATTTGAAGATTGGAAAATAGATAAAAGAACGTAGTCCGATAAGCTAAAATCGTTCCAATAACTTAACAGCCTTCTGGGATACGGGTAAAAAGAGAGAAATTGGGAGACATGGTATCACCAATTTCGCAATTAAGTTTAGATGCTGGACATTTTGCTCTACACCAAAGTTCGTCCAGGTATTATTAAGGGTCAAACGACACGATTCAAGAATGTTAATTCTGATAACGAATAAACAGATGTCAGAATCATCATGGTTGGCCAGGTTCTAATCAATTAATGCTACAAGAACGTTGAGCGAGGTTTGGAACATCGAGTAATTGATACTCCAAAAATGCCAAGTTTGGAAGAGGAGAAAATATATGTTTCCAATTCCAATTTCATCCTTTTTACACACTAGGGTACATGTAAGCCCAAACTGCTCGACAACTGGCATGACGAGATGGAGAACTTGATGGAAGTTGTCCAATGTCCGGAAGAAATGCAAGTAGACCAACTTGCGTTCTACATGAGAGATGCTGCTGGCGTGTGGTGGAAAAACGTCAATGAGTCTGCTAGGGAATACTACCGAAACCATGGCAATGGGTTCATTCCATGGAAAGCTTTCAAGTCTGAGATGAGAAAGAGGTTCTTACCGGAGCATGTTCGCAACAAGCTGAGGGCTGAGTTTGATTCCTTCGTTATGACGGAAGGGATGACGGTGGCTGACTACTATCACAAGTTCTATGCTTTGTCCCGCTATGCTGCAGATACGGAGCTGAGTGATTTGAGCTTGGCCATTCGTTTTGAGAAGGGGCTGCACTTCAAGATCTTGGAGAAGCTATCCGCTGGGACGTTATTGGATTTGACTGAGTTATATGAGCGAGCTGGGCATGTGGAGCGAATCATCGACATGTCTAAGGAGGCTAGGGAGTGTGCTTCTGAGAAACGAAAGGCTAAGAGTGAGGGTACTGGCCACGGTCCTTCCAAGAGAGGTGGCTATACCCAATCTCTGGGATATTCTGGAGGATCTAGCTACGGAGGAGGATCCAGAGGTGGAGGTAGAGGTGGCCCCATTACTAGTGAGTCATCTCCCTTGACTTGCCACAACTGTGGCAAGATTGGGCACCGACGTTTCGAGTGTCGAGGTCCAGGAGGAGGAGCTTATCAGCCACGTTCGTACCAGGGAGGCTTTTCGCAAGCACCAACATAGATTATGGCTAGTAATAAGCCATACGGGTCATGGAATAATCAGAATGGGCAGAACAGCAATGGTGAAGGATCTTATCAGCGTCCGACTACCACCGAGAATCAGACGATGGCAGCTAAGCCGACTACATTAGCAGCTACAGTTCAAGGAGGGGGTCTAGCTAAGAGTAGTGGTAAAATATTCATGATGGAGAAACAGGCGGCTGAGGACGACACGCAAGTCGTTACTGGTACATTTCCTATTCACAACACCCCGTCTTTCGTTTTGTTTGATTCGGGGGAAACCCATTCTTTTGTAACTAAGAGTCATGCCAAAAGTATGGGATTGGGGGAGTATGAGCTAGTGACCGATAATGTAATTATACCTTCGGGGGAATCAGTATCATGTAATAAGAAGTATAGAGATGTATCCATGTACATCGGGGAAACGAACTTTCCAGTTGACCTCTTAGAATTTCCATTATATGGGTTTGAGGTCATTTTCCGGATGGGTTGGTTGGGTAGGCACAAAGCTAAAATAAATTATCATCAAAAGAAGGTGACATTGAGAGGTCCTAAAGGGAGGAGTGTGTCTTACTGTGGGTTTGTGGTCAAACCCAAGTTCAAGTTGATTGCAGCTATGACCCTGAAGTCTTATTTAAGGAAGGGATGTCCATTGATCCTTTGCCACATTCGGGATAACCGATCGGAGACACCGATAGCAACGGAAATACCGGTTATGGAAGAGTTCGCGGATTTCTAAGGCTCCATATCGTATGGCACCGAGAGAACTGGAAGAGTTAAAGAAGCAGCTAGAGGATTTGTTGAATAAGGGATACATTAGACCTAGTGTATCGCCTTGGGGAGCACCGATCTTGTTTGTCAAGAAGAAGGATCGTAGCATGAGATTATGCATCGATTACCGGGCGTTGAATCATGTAACTGTGAAGAATAAGTATCCGTTGCCAAGGATTGATGACTTGTTCGATCAACTAAGTGGAGTCGGAGTGTTTTCAAAGATCGACTTCAGATCGGGATACCATCAGCCGAGGTTTAGCGACGAAGATGTGCCTAAGACATCTTTCAGATCGAGATATGGAGACTACGAGTATGTGGTGATGCCTTTCGGGTTGACTAATGCACCGGCGGTATTTATGGACTTGATGAACCGGATTTTTAGTGAGTTCTTGGACCAATTTGTCGTAGTATTCATCGATGATATTTGGTCTATTCTAAGACTAAGGAGGAGCATGCAGAGCATTTGAGGTTAGTTTTGCAAAAGTTGCACGACAACAACCTTTATGCTAAGTTGACCAAGTGCGAGTTTTGGTTAGACAAGGTGGATTTTCTGGGTCACATTATTTCAAAAGAAGGTGTTTCGGTTGATCCAAGTAAGATTTCGGCATTAATTCGGGAGTGTTAAGAGAAAAAGACTCACAATGGGAGTTCTTAGGAGAGGAAGATTCAACCAAGTGCTTATTACCTTCACCCAATTGTTGGAGCAATTGTTGGATACGGCAAGTATTGTATATTGTTCTTCATTTGCATCCATTTGTCGGGACACATGTTGGAGACGAGCATAAATTTCCTCTTCTAAACCTGGCAACAAAGATTGTTGACGGGCTACCATTCGACATTGGTCGGCCATGAACCTAAGAAAATTCCAAAGCTCTCTAATGCTCATGCGGTAGAGATTCCCATCACTTATGCAAAGAGCTAAATCACGAGTTTCCGCATTCATTCCCTCAATCACAACCTGCACCAGTTCAAAATCACGATAAATAAAACCATGAGAAGCAATGTAATTGACATATTCATCAAAACAAGATAAATAATCATGAAAAGGTCGGTTTGGTTCTTGGAAGAATGGAAATACGGCCATCGGATAGATATGAGATTTCCGTTAAGATAGTTTCACCGCCTGAAAAATGCACTAAAACTACAAGAAAACCGTGAGAAAAATCACAAGGAACAAGCGTTCCTTGGGACAAGAGAAAACAAGATAAAAATTCAACAACTAAAAGCAAATAAAACCGTGGCTCCCCGGCAACGGCGCCAAAATTTGATAGGATGTCGCACACCTATGCAAAGATACCCTAATGGTACAACAAATGAATGTAGTATATAGGGGTCGAATTCCACAGAGAGCTCGGTTGATTACTAATTAGTTGTTATGGAACGAATAATATCTTGGTAGAGTTTAACGATTGTGTTGATTGGTTGGTTGTAAGCAAATAAAAACAATACTAATAAAGGGAAACATCTAGGAGTTAGGTTCGACATGTAAATAAGTGAATGCATAAGAAAACAAGAGATGTAATAAAATTGTTAATTGTTTAGGTTAATGACACCCGCCTCTCGACATTAGTATCATCAATCATATAATGGTTCATTGATCTCTCGATTTAATCCATTCTACCTATGCATGCAATATGTTCTTCTCAATTCTTTATCTCTCGACTTACGAAATCAATTAGAGCATATAAACATATGAGGGAAACAACATAGACAACATTACATCTATTAGTTACTTTGATTCCAAATACCTTTTCACATGTTTCGCCTAATTCCTAGGCCATAAAACGTAAACAAATGAAATAACTAACAATAACATAATAGAAAATACCTTAGAAATGGAAATGGAAATCGGAATCAATACTTGAATTATAACTTGGAATTAAAATGCAAATTGTTTGAAGGAAATATATTGTAATTGTTGTAATGCTAAACTAATGACTAAATTACTTCTAAACTAAATTAGGAGATTATGAGAAATCTAAACTAAGAACTAAACTAAGGTAAATAAGAGATATTCGGACCTAGAATAATGTGCCTAAGACTCATACAACACCTCCTATTTATAGTGAATAGGAGGTGAAATGTAAGAAAGCATTTACACCTAGATTAGGCTCGTCCCGATCGGGTTGACATGGTCCCGATCGGGTTGGGCGGTATCCAGGTTCTTTGTCTTCAAGTCTCGAATTAATGCTCAAGGAATCCAATGTCATGCTCTTAATACTCGATTGATTGCCCGGTAAATGCACTCTTTGACCTTCTAAGATCATCTAATAGTGTCATTCAATGGCTCTCTTCAATTCCTCTTGTGTGATCTTTGCTCAATTACTTCCAATTGTTTATATTTCCACTAAATAACTAGTGAAATGTATTATGGACCAACTCAAATGTGATCTTGTCATGCCATGGTCCATTTGCTTGCTCAAAATGGTGGAAAAAGCCTCTAAATGCTTAGATTCCTACAAAAATAGCAAATGCAAGCAAAACAACTAAAAAGTAGCATTAGCTCAATAAATCACTCAATACAAGTGCAAATATCAACTAAAATGTGAGCCAAATATGGGGGAAAACTCTATAAAATATGGACCTATCAAGAGCTGAACATGAGACAGCGGAGATGGATGGAGTTTATTGATGACTCCGACATGGAGATATTTTATCATGAAGGGAAGGCCAATGTAGTAGTTGATGCGTTGACTAGAAAGAGTGTACATTCCTTGTGCACTTAGTTATCTTTGATGCAGCTAAGGGATGAGGTAAGAAGGATGGGGATCCACATGATCCGGAAGGGAGATCCGATTAGTAACTTGGCAGTGGAGCCAGAGCTTTACAGCGAGATTCGAGAGAAGCAATTGGTTGATCCCAAGATCATAGAGTGGAAAGAGAGGCTGAATGATACCGAGAACTCGAGATTCACTATTCATGTTGACGGAAGCTTTCGTTTCGATGGACGATGTTGTGTGCCTAACGATGCTGAAATGAGGAAAGCAATTATGACTGAAGCTCATTGCACTCCTTATTCAGTGCATCCAGGTGGTGATGAACTTTACAGAGACTTAAAGAAGACCTTTTGGTGGCCAGGGATGAAAAAGGAGATTGCTGAGTTTGTTGCTAAATGTTTGACTTGCCAAGGAGTCAAGGGTGAACAAAGAAGACTGCAAGGATTGGTACAATCGCTTGAGGTACCTGAATGGAAGTAAGAATCTATATCCATGGACTTCATTGTGGGATTACCGAGGACTCTGCAAGGTAATAACATGATTTGGGTGATAGTGGACCGACTGACAAAGTCAGCTCACTTTATTCCAATGAAAGATACTTGGAGTAAAGTTCAGCTAGCTAACAGGTATAGGAAGAATGTGGTACGACTGCATGGAGTACCAAAGGACATTGTGTCAGATAGAGATGCGCGGTTCATATCAAAGTTTTGGCAAGAGTTGCAGGAATTGATGGGTACAACTTTAAAGAAGAGCACATCATTTCATCCTGCGATAGATGGTCAAACTGAGAGGACGATAAAGACTTTGGAAGATATGTTGAGAGCTTATGTGATGGAGTTTGGTGGAACTTGGGAAGAGCGACTAGATTTGATTGAGTTTTCATACAATAACAGTTACCACACAAGTATTGGTATGGCACCGTTTGAAGCTTTGTACGGAAGGAAGTGTCGTAGTCCAGTTTGCCGGGACGACAGTGCTGAAGTTGTGGTTTTAGGACCGCAAATGGTACAGGATATGGTTGAACACATAAAGATGATCAGGCAAAAGATAAAAGCAGCTCAGGACCGACATAAATGTTATGCAGATCCGAAACGCAGACATGTGGAATTTCTGTCGGGTGACAAAGTTTTGTTGAAAGTCTCGCCGATGCGCGGTGTTATGCTATTTGGCAAAAGAGGAAAGCTGAGTCCGAAGTACATCGGACTTTATGATGTGTTAGATCGAATTGGCTTGGTAGCTTATTGACTTGCCTTGGCAGCTGCACTTGATAGAGTACACAACGTGTTTCACGTATCACAGCTAAGACGGTATAATCCTGATGCGTCACACGTGTTAGAACATGAGACTATTGAGTTGGATGAGACCTTAAGTTATGAGGAGCTACCGAGAAAGATTTTGGATCGTAAGGTTCGAAAGACAAGGAACGGTGAAACTACTATCGTGAAAGTGTTATGGTCTAATCACGAGATGGAAGAGGCTACATGGGAAGCTCAGACAGTTATGCGCGAGAAGTACCCACATCTTTTCGACGAGGTATGTTTGGTTAAAAGGACGTAACCTTATTATTTTAAGGGGGGTAGAAGATGATCGCATAGTGTTTTGTAGTGTTTTATAGGCGTTTTAAGCTTTTATGTTGTTTCTATAAGAGTCAGTTGGGACAAGTATGAGTTACGAGTATTGCATGTTGTGTCACATTAAGCGTCAAACTTTATGAGTCATCTTTGTTACGGGTATGAGTTGAATTTCGGGGACGAAGTTCATTTCTAAGTAGGGAAGACTGTAATACCCCGTTTTCTGCTAAGGGTCTACTCGGCCGAATAATGTCTACTCGGCCGAGTAGACGTTGTGACTTGTTGGGCAGTAGTTCTGCCGAGTGTGTACTCGACCGAGTATAGGAACACTTAGTCGAGTACTCGATTACTCGGCCGAGTAACACTGTAGCTCGGCCGAGTATGTCGGACGGGTTAGGCGGACCGACTTGAATTAATTGGGAATGGTTTGTTATTATAAAAGAACAAGTGACTTCATCAGATACAACTTTACGTTTACTGCTTTCACAAAACCCTAACCCATTCCTAATTACTTCTGAGTCAAGAGAGAATCCGGATCTTCGCCTTTCGCCGTCGCTATCTCGTAAGTGTTGCTAGATCTACATCTTATATTTTGTAATTATGGTTGAATCAATAAGTTTACGTAAAAACATGATTAGGGCACTCTATGATTGATTGATTGTATGTATTAGGTTGTGACTTCGTAGAGGAGCCCTTTTAGCCAATTGCTTGCTTGTGCTTGTGCTTGTGCGGATTTGCTATCAGGTAGGGTTTCCCTACTCAGTAATTCATTTGAGATGATGTTGTATTGATTAACTGCTGAGACTAGTTGCATGATTGATAGTATGACATGAGAACTGGTATCAATTGTATTGTATGATTGTTCCGGCTGAATAATGGTTACGGCTGAGTGAGTCCATATTATTGGAAAATAGTCTACGCCCTTCGATCACTCCTTGTGACTCCCATCACAAGGAGGATGTGCACATTAATGAACCTAGGGTTTTCACTTGTTGTGATGAGTAACAGCATACTATATATGTTGAATGAATTGTTGTCTCCTGGTGTGACTCTTTTGAGTTAGAAAAATATTCTCTTTTTTTATCTTCTTTATTCTTTTATCAAAATGTGTTGGTTAATAGCAAGGTGTTTTCACAACGGTTTTACAACGTTCTTCTTGTAACCGTTGTTCGTCCAATGGCTCAATCATGGGTTATCAATGGATTTCTTCTCTCTTATATGGACATGTTCAGGTGAGGGGACGCATGGCTTCATACACTTAGATAGCTGAAATGGAGTATTAGTATGTATAAGAGCATGTACAATAGAGAGGATTCACACTCCTCTTAGCACTCTCTCTCATCTAAGAGGAGGTCCTCTCTATTGTGGGATCTCCATTATGCATCCTCTTGGTAAGAGGAAGTTGGCTTCTTCCTCTAATTTTAGAGGAAAGCTAACTTTGGCCCTTGTGCCCAATATCCAACCATTATTTGCTATTTGTTTTATAGTTTATTTATTTATTAAGTTTGGCAATTATTTAAATTAAGAAAAATAATTTAAGAGGATCCTCTCTATAGTGGATCAAAATATATAAGAAGAGGAGGATGATAGTGGAAATGGAAGTGGGTCATAGAGAAAATAATGTGTTAAAAATTGATAGGGTAAAAGGAAAAATAAGAGGATGATAATGTACTCTCTATAGTACATGCTCTAACTAACTAAGAAAATTAACTACTCATAAAAGCAGTAAATACTAAATCAAAAGACATATGCATTATAGAATGTGTATTTGATTGATTTGTTTTACTATGATTCTAGTAGCTATTAATTCGACACTTCTCTATATTCATATTCCTTCAAAATGTAACTTTTTTCTATTAGCTTTGTACGTTCAAAGTAGCTTCAAAATGTCTGCTCCAAGTTCCATAAATTGATTGCAGGCCATGCACCTGATTCGGAGAAACTAATTTGGGAAAAGGTTTAAAATGGAATAAGCAGTTTGCCTAAAGAGCTTAAAACCGACATAATTTCCCGCCTCCCATTTCGACATGCTCTAAAACCTGCGTATTGTCAAGGAGTTAAAAACATATATTTTCTCCTCTTCCAAACTTGGCATTTTTGGAGTACCAATTACGCAATTTGCCAAACCTCACTCAACGTTCTTGTAGCATTAATTGATTAATTAGATCCTGGCCAACGGTGATGATTCCCACATCTATTTATTCGTTCTCCAATTCGACGTTCTTGAATCGTCCCGTTTGAACCTTGAAAATACATGGACGAACTTTGGTGTAGAGCAAAATGTCCATCGTCTAAACTTAATTAGTTGCAAAGTTGATGATACATATCTCCCAATTTCTCTCTTTTTACCCGTATCTCAGAAGGCTGTTAAGTTATTGGCACGATTTCAGCTTCTCGGACTACATTCTGCTATCTATCTTCCAATCTTCAAAGAAACGTCATTAGCATCTGGCATTTTTTTATGACGATATCCCTATAGAAAAGCTATTTGCAGGATGAAGGTTACTGGTGATCTTAGACGTCATGAACTGAGGGATTCTTCAATTGACAAGATTAATGATTTGCTTGCCTGTAAATAATGAAAATGCTATGTTTTATGATTGTGTTGGGTTGGGTATATGTATTCTCAATCTTCAAGGCATATGCATAGAGAATTTAATTATGTTTGTACGTTGGCCCGAAAGTTTGAATTTGAAAACATGAGTTTTCACATGAATCTGGTGTTCAATATCACTAGAGATCTTTATGATGGAGGAAATGATACTGAGGTTGCTCAAGTAGCATGCAATGTTTTAAGGGAATTGACTAATATTTGGGATTTGACACTAAAGAAGCTTTTGGTTAATTGTTTGGGAATGAAATATAATGGATTAGATCCGTTCTAGTGTTGGGTTGGATAATCTTGGAATAGAGTTAGATATTTGATGGATTCTAACTCAATTAGTCACCCTAAAATTTCATTCCCTACTGATTATCCAAGTTCCAATTCCGTTCCCAAACATAAGGCCTTGTTTAGCAAAATAGAGATGGAAAGATCTGGACTGGACCAAAAATGGATCTTCCATTCCCCTTCCTCCCCTTTAACAACCCGGGCCCTCTTTTCGCCTCGCTTCCTTTTCCCTCCATTTTTGATATCCAAGTAAGGCTTGAAACAGCATCAAACCAAACAATTATGAAGTTCAATAGAGTTAGAACTTGGCTCGAGCGTAGAGAATAAGATTCTAGGCAGTTGGAATAGAGTTACAATCCATCAAGTATCTACCTCCATTCCAAAATCATACAGCCAAACACTAGAATAGATTTTATTCACAACATTTCATTCTGAAACACTTAACCAACACCCCCCTTAGTGTGAAATCCATAAGATCAGTCAATTCTATTTAAACATTCCTTACTACTTGAGCAACCTCGGTATCATTCCTCCTATCATAAAGAACTCTAGTGATATTGAACATTAGATTCATGAGACAACTCATGTTTCCAAATTCAAAGTTTCGCGCCAACGTCCCGGCATAATTTAAATACTATGTGCATATGCCTTGAAAATTGAGAATCCATGTATCAATCCCAACACAATCAGAGATCATACCATTTTTAGTATACATCATGAAATCTTTCGTCTCGTCAATGGAAAACCTCCGCAATTCCTAATATACAAGATCAATAACAATGCGTATCCTGTACATAGCTTTTCTATCACATTTTAGTGAAGTTTGGAAGATAGATAGTAGAAGGGAGTCTGAGAAACTCGAATCGTGCCAATACCTTAACCACCTCCTTGGATATGGGTGTAAAGAGAGATTTCGCAAGACATGTATCATCGATTTTTACACCTAATTTTAGATGCTTGACATTTTCCTCTACTGTAAAGTTTACCCGTGGGTTTTTAAGGGTTAAGAAGAACGATTCAAGAAGGTTGATTTGGATAACGAAAGAACAGATGTCAGAATCATCACGATTGGTCGGGTTCTAATCAATTAATGCTACAAGAACGTTGAGCGAGGTTTGGCAGATCCCGTAATTAGTACTCCAAAAATGCCAAGTTTGGAAGAGGGAAAAATATATGTTTCCAACTCCTTGACAATATGCAGGTTTTTAGAGCATGTCGAAATGGGAGACGGGAAATGATGTCGGTTTTAAGCTCATTAGGCAAATTGTTTATTCCGTTTTTAACCTTTTCACACACTAGTTTCATCGAACTAGGTCCATAACTTGCGATCGATTTATGGATCCTGAGGCAAACATTGTGAAGCTGCTTCGAACCTACAAACCTAAAAGAAAAGAATATACATTTTCAGAGAACTTGAGTAGAGGAAGAGTCAAATTAATAGCTACTAGAATCATAGTAAACATGAAGTCATGCACGCCGTCACCGGCACATATCAATCTCAGAGTTCACGAATATCATTGAAAACCTATGATTGAGATATTAAAAGAACAACCATCACAAAAAAAAAAAAAAAAATACAGTTGTGAAAAGTAGATTGGAAATATCTTTCTATTAACCAACACACTTCACTAAAAGAATAGAAAAGAAAAAAAACATGGTATTTTTCTGGCGCAGACACTTCACGAGAAGACAACAATACATTCAACATGTAATGTATGATGTGAATAACAAATCAACAACAATAGCTCAGAGAAAGATAACTAAATAAATAGAGGCAAGTTGAAAGATTAAAATGAGGGACTACAATCTCTTTCAGTACTAATACATGAAGAAGAAGATTAATATGAATTACTTTAATGGTAAGGGGAAAAGCTATAGTTTTCAAGGACGATACCCCGTTCCTGTAAGAAAATCTAGATTTGATCTTATAATGAAGAAGTGGATCAATATATTATTGGATTGAATAATTTGGCTTACTATATAAGACGTAATATGGATAATTAACAGGCATATATAGTGTATTATGTTAATGTAACGTACATGGTTAACACCATTGATACGACGCTAAAGAAATGGCAAAAGATTTCATCTCGTGTAACAATGTACGGAGTATGTATTATGCAATCATAGACAGGATACACGAAAATAGATAAACATATAGGACCACCCTTATTTATGAGAATAAAATTCTCGTTGCGTTAAAAAAATCTCAAATACAGATGTAAACTAAGCTAAATGGTATGAGTCATTAAGGAATAATATTCATTACATGCCAATGTAAAATGAAAAATGATAATAGATTGCATATTTTCATTGTTGGCAAGTTTGTTTATTCATATGTTTTGAACAGTTTTAGGGATTCATCATATGGATACTTGACCGTTTGGCAAACTACGATAACTTTTTTTATAATCTAGTAGCAAGTTTTAGGGATTGATCATATAGATACAAAATATTTGAAGTAGATACAAAACATGTTATAAGTAGTTCATTTTGAGTCAAGGATAACAATTATTCTGGCTCATTTTTTTTCTCATGGTTCTCCTTTGATGCGAGAGTTATGTTGTAAGACTTCACACACATGTCTACTTAGGTTACAATGTATCAAATTTTAAGCATCCCAAATTTTTTCCTCTTTTAAGATACGAATTTTAGTTTTTAGTAATGACAAAGGAGTACAATGTTGTGATGTCTCTTGTTGGGCAGTGTTTTATTCAATAAGTTAAACTATTGTTTTATCATATTTATCCTATTGTGCTAATTTTGGCTCACTTTGGATTTAGTTTTTATGTTAAGTAATGTCATAGGAATTTGTGGAATAACTTTGATTTTTGAAATTATAGCGAGTCTTTAGTGGGTAGTGGGCATGTCCTTCAGTGTGCCTTCACTAGTGTTGGTTGGTCAAATTGAAATTTGGGTTCCAAATTACCCTTTTGGTAATATCCATTTTTTGAATTTTTATAGTCCACTCTCTCAAAAACACCCCCAAACAGTAGCCCATAGTCAGGGTCGGTCCTGAATATTCCGAAGCCCTTGGCAAAATAGTAAAAAAGGGCCCTCTTAAAAAAAAATTTGTCTGTTAATTAATGTGTCTGTTGGGGCTGGTGTCCTCTACAGTTAGTGCAATAATTTTATTGAAACTCTCAGAGGAACACAAGGGCATACTTTTGTATTATTATCAGTTGATCCACATTTATCAATAACGGTTGGCTTGCTAGATAAGTTTGACGTTATTGTCATACATATGGCGGTGATCAACTGGTCCCTAAAAGTCACACCTATAGGACACGATTGAGAAATGTGACGTATGAGAATACAGTCATATTTATGCGAATACGACTAAATGGTTAGTCGGAGTAATTGACTAATTTATTAGTCAATACGATGTTGAGATATTTATTTAATACAGATTAAATAAAATTGGCTAAGACGGATTAAACTGTTAATTCGTAAATTAAATATAAACGGTTATATTTAATTAATGTATAATATGGGAGCTTAGATGAATTACATGATTAATTCGTAAATTAATATGATTCGTTTAATTAAGCTAATTATACAATATCGTCATTTTATTGTCAGACTATTATTAATGTATCGACTGCAAAATGTAGCTAGTTGACACATTAATATCTGATATCATGTTGACGATTTATAATTAAAAACCCGTCATTAATCATTTTAGCAACATGGGTCGAGCGACTAATTTGAAATGAGAAGAGAGTGGAAAGCCCACTTCCTTCCATTTCACTCGGCCGAAAATTACAAAAGGAGAGGGACTCTCTCCTTTGACCTAATCATCATTTTTGACAAGAAATTAGGGTTTTGAGAAAACTACATCTCATTTCTCTCGATCTCACATCGCGAAAAACTCACAATACGTTCTCCCCATATTGCAAGGCAATTGGAGAACATTTCTAGCACACGCGGCATCGTCTCAATCAGTTTTGAGTGCAACGATTAGGAGGAAACCTAGGTTGGTTTCTGATCTTAGGCCATTTGCACGGACCAAAGGTTATTTCTCAATTATTGTTTTTCGTTTTATGCATTTCGTATATGACCCGTAATTTCACATGTTAAATTTTCGTTATAGTCCTATAATTTAAGGGGTCAATATACGGATATTCCCCACAGTGTCATTGTTTAAAACTTTGTGGCACCTTGTTGTGATTTTATTAACTCCTCGATAAGTTCTTTTTCCGTCCTCACATATAAATGTTTTTTTTTTTTGGCAACATTGTAAAGAAAATTCAGAAACTAACTTAACCCTTCACAAACAAAGACGACAATTCAGAAATAATAAATTGAAAAGCACAATTTACAAACAAATCCAAGAAATCAATAATACATGTAAATTGGTAAAAAATAGTGAACGATACATAGAACAACAACACAAACGTCCACAACAACTAACAATCAATAATTAAATAAATAAAATTTGAGAATTAGGACACCCTGATTAACATTTAAAAAATAGCGGAGACGCGAACAGCGGAATGAAGGTTAATGAAAAAGAGCAGTAGAGACACAACCACACGAGTACTTTACTCTTTACGGTAATTCCAATTTTGAATAATGTGAATGTTGATTATAGTTTTTTGAAGAACCCTATAAATTTAATAAAGAAAATAGATTTTGGATTTGGAGAAAAAGTGTGTTATTATTGAAAAGATAAGGAAGAGAAGAGTGTCGTCCATTCTTGTAATTGATTTGGGCCCAATTCACAAGTTGTACTTACTCTTTAGGGATATTCTACGGTGTACCCTCAAGTTTTTCGGTTTTCTACGCTGTACCCCTACTTTTTTGAAATTCTATGGTGTACTCCTAAACTTTATACTAATGTCTAGACTATAACCTTATTTATTGTCTTTGATATGTTAGTTCTTAATTTATCTATTAAATCGTTTATTTACCATTTCAATTACTCGATAACCTACTCATTTACTTATTAATTCGTCAAATTACCCATTGACCCACCAAATAGTATACGAATCTAACTAAAAATTCATCAAATCTCCATTATCATTTCATGAATCATAACAGCATTTTTTAATAGAAACTTTTGCTTATGAAAAGTGATTTGTGATGCTTTTCACATAGGATGGTGATAGAACATTAAGGAGTCAGATTAAATATCATAATACGGTTGTTTGATAGTGATAAACTTAATGGAGAGTTAATGGAGGTCGTGATAGAGAAATTAGTATAAAGTTCAGGGGTACACCATAGAACTTCAATTCAAAAAAGTAGGGGTACACCGTAGAAAACCGAAAACTCGAGAGTACACCGTAGAATATCCCTACTCTTTATTATGCTTCTTTAAGCTTCCTTCGTCTTTTAAAATTTTGGTAGCTTTTAACCTTTTTTTTTTTTACATTGGGCCCCTATCAGCTTTGGGCCCTTGTCATTTTCCAATCTAAACTAGCCTTAGGGCCGGCCCTGGTCATAGCCTCTTCTTGTACAATGTCCGTGTAAAGAGTCGAACACCCTGAAATGCGCCTCTTACAATTTCGGAAAATGAAATACAAACATGTGAAGCAGTTGTTTAATCAAACTTGGAGCCTCATTAAAGAAGATAGTACAGAGCATTGCTTAATTGAACGTTCACATTAACTAAACTAGCTTAATTGAACGTTTACATAGCAATACATGTGGACGTTCTGCCCCTCTCTAAAAGTTACTTTTAGAGAGAGAGGAAGAAAAAAAAAATCCTCTGGTAAGTCATAAAAATCCAAGAAATTGAGTTGAGTATGCTTTCTTCATTCTCTTTCTCCCCTAGCTCTTTTCGTCTTCTTTTCTATTGAAAAGATTTCAGTCTATTTTCTTGTTTCTTTTTTACCTTCTTTTAAGATTTGACTGTTTCTACTCTCCATTTTAGCACCGGAGAGTTTATTTCAGTCATAGATCTATTGTTTGAAGGTTTAAAGGAGACGGAAATTTTAACAGAAAAAAATGTTGTGAGATTTAATCTCATGATGTGATCTTAGCAAACCACATTTAGCAACTGTGTTTGAAATAACTGATTTTTTGGTTATTCATCCATTTTAAGGGTTGTTTGGAATGAAGATCTGACTCCCTAAACATCCTTTCTTATGATAATCAGAAATATGATTTTTGTTGTGCCAAGTGAATAGAAACGATCTGTTTTGCTTTGGTCTTAGCATTTTTTCTTTTCTTCTTTGTCTAATTGTGTCTGGGTTTGCTTTTCTGGGTTTGTTTTTCTTTGGGGTTTCAAAGTTGTGCACTACTCTCTTTGAGAGTCTTGTACCTTTGTTTTCCCTTTTGTTCTTATGTTACTTAGGTAATTTGGAAGTTTTTGACTTTCGGTTACC
>JAGPOY010001227.1:2730-18330 GCA_018983105.1 Silene uniflora
ATGTATTAATATACAGGTAGCCCATGACAACTACTCAACAGCCTTGGCTTCCTTGCCAAACATGGTGCATTTACAATTATCATGTTATTCAACAAGTCTCTTGGTACTACAAAATATATTGCCAGTAATATCGACAACAATTAAGGATCTACCGACATACTCAAAAGACCAAAAGAAAGAAAAAAAAAAAGTAAATAAATACACATAACTAACCCTATCTACCAAGGACCAAAACTGAAGTAAGCAAAGAGGTGACACCACTTCCACTCATGCATTTTCTTGAGAGGAGGGTGTCGGGGCAGTGTCGTCAACCATGTCTGAGTTCATTCTGGTCGTGATATAAGAAGTAGCTTTCTCTATCATCAACAGCACTTCTCTTTTGTACTGCAATGGAAAATAACACACAAAATGATTGAGTCTCTCTTCAACCACAAGCTATGTAAAGCACGGTTCAGACTTCAGAGTATCAGGCACAATATTCGTTCCAAGTCTCAGGCTAGCCAACTATAATGAGTACCTCAAGCTCTTTTTTATTTTACTAATGGTGGTCCATATGAAGAGTGGGAGTGACATACGAAGTACATTGGAACTACAGTAGACCAGTAGTTGGTCATATGCAAGCTGTTTCTAAGTAAGGCACTAAGTAAAGGTGCGCACTTCACACAATATTTTTGGTGACAACTTGCGTTTCTCATAATAAAAATCCGGGGTAAGAGATAAAGAAGTAAAATCTAGGAAAAACGCGTATGAAAAAGCTAGAACAAACAAAAATATGAAAAATGCATAGAAGTGTGTCTAACTAGCTTCACGCTTTAGGTGCCCAAGGCATTTTGACCAGTAAGTACCTCACCAGTCACCGCGCATCATCATTGAGAACACATGATGCGCAATTTTTAAACTATGGGGAAAAGACTAGGCATACCTCATCAACTGCCCCGGATTTGATTTTAGATTGCATCACGCACCATTTCTTAAAGTGAGCACCTATTGCAAAGTTTCAGCAAAACAGAATGTCATTTTCTGCATCTTAATCTAAAAAGTCCTCGTATAACAAAACAAAGTATTTAACAGTGATGTATTAGTGTTTAGCACCACAATCAGCAAGTCAGACTCCTTCGACAAGTCTAATACTATAATGGTTCAACATCTCGGCCTATTTGTATTGTATCGCCCCAAGAGTCCAAGACGTATCAGGTGCAGAAAGAAGCTGATACCATCAAGATTCAACATCTCGGCCTAATTTGTTTTTGCTTACATTGTGAACACTAGTTAGAAGTAAAGAATATGCGTGTCAGACAAGATTTAAACTTATAATTTTGTCTCCAAATTGTCAACGATTAGTGCCACAGGAATTGTATCCAGACATCAGCCCAGCATATCATCTCTGTGGCTTAGTCGCACTATTGTGGAATCAAATTACAAGGAACCTGCTAGAATAAGGTCCTGTGTATATTAATTCATTTTTCATTTAATAAAAGGCCTGTGTAAATTCAGCACCTATGTTAATCAGACTAAATTAAAGTTATCCAACCTGGATACGCATCTAAGTGTGGACTTGGCCACTTTGGAATTTGGAATATCGAGTGTCTGACACGGGTACATGAGGGTAAATAAAAGAGTCGAAGTAACATACTTCAGCACACTCAATCTAGTGATTCTAGTCAACGAGTCTATATTCAAAACACTCCAATACTCCATGAAAGAAATGTTTTATGGCTCTTTGCAAACGAAATACCAAACATGAAATTGAGGTATTCAAAAGGTGGACAGAAAGATGGATATTAAGATAAAAAGAAATACGTGCACAAGGAATTACCAGCTCTTATATCTATGGTTGAGGAAGAGTCGGAAGTGGTTTCAACACGCCACCTACAATGTACCTACGACAGAAAAAACATGCACTCATTAAACGTAAGTTTAAAAACATGTGAAGTAAATAAATTGTTTTTTCTTTTTAATAAACACGAATACAGTCAAAGCACTCATTGACCAAGTGTGTCCATAAGACACCTTCAGATTAGCGGTATGTCAAAGCGATCCTTTCAAATACGATAATTTAATAAGGATAAAAACAATCTACCAAAATGTCGAATTTTAAGTTGGATAAACATGTAAAATGCAGCCAACTTGTATTCTCCCTCTTGTTTCGGGTGGAAGAGGCTTTGGGTTTGTCCAGTAAGGATCTTGGAGCTTGGAAGTTACAAGAAAGTTTTGTAAGCTACGTACATCCTTACCTCTCATACTTTCTATACCTATTAATCCTCTCACGCAGACATCCATTTCGTTAGACAAACAGATGTTATACCATATTATACAAGTGAAGGCAAGCTAGAGAGTCATCTTTAGGCAGTCAAACCACCAAAAAAAAATCAAAATCAAAATCGAACTCACAATGAATGAACTGTGCAGTGAAAATTGAAATCAGAAACTAAGCTACACTCGAGCAAACACAAATAACTACTCGACAGTGCATCAACAAAATTTAGACAACTTTGAATCATTAAAAGGTTCCCAAATGTAATCAACTCATTAGAAAAACTGCAGAAGACTAACAAAATTTGAGTAAAAAAAAATGGACAAGCTCATAAATAATCAGTGTACCTCAAAGTAGGATCCAAATGGAACATCATGTGCCTGTTGCACCGTCTCAAGCACCTAAAATAAGAAGTGCATATAGAATGATCACCACAAGTGAGGAAAATACAGTCAAATATGAAAGAGTTTAGTGTAGACAGGCACACCAGTAACGATTTATCCGGTGATAGAACTACATGCTGCCACTCTGTCATGGCAGTGTCTGGAGGGCACATTGGACTTTTACATAAAGATCGGAATGTTAGTTCTCTAACTAATCCGTCATATTCATCTGCTGCATGCCATTGCCCTATCTGGAAAACAAATGGAAGGTTCAAATGAATAACAAATCATCCGTCATGTCAACAATAATTAAATGAAAGTACAGACAACTACCAAAGCTGAGAGCAAATTAGGATATGTTAACTTGGTCTATTTCAAGAGCGAGAACAAGGAACTACTCTTCTAACAACGCTTCTAAGCCCAATTCTACGTAGACATCTTTCACTCAGCCACTCAGGCAGCCACAAAAACTTGCATAGTGCATACTACTATGTATAATGGAAAGACGTCCTAATTCTAGCATGCAAACTATTATCAACCACGACCACTTCAACCACTATTAATAAGAGATGGCTAGAAAAAGGATATTTTTAAATGAGGGGGCTGATACCCTTCCCTCATTTAAGGACAGAATCCCCATGAATAAAATTAGAAAATACTCTCTTTTCCATGGGTTATTTACAATATCAAAAAGTGTGTTATAAGAGACAAGACAGTCTAGGTTTCTTTTCTTCTGAAAGATACACTAGGTATTAATAGATGTGTTTGCAAAAATATTAAAATCAAAGGTGGTTCAAATTGTACGTCAGTGACAGAAATCTCACAGTTTGCAAACAGACATTGAGAGCAGAAATGACACTGCTATAGCATAAAAGATGGTTTCAAGGTAACACTTGAAGTAGTGCAAAAGATCTCGCCTCATTGCTTCGCACAGGAATCATAATGAAAAGTAATGCTTTTAAAACCAAATGTAAATGGGCATCACCTCCTTGGTGGTGTTCAGTTATAAAATAAGAGATGAAAAAAAAAACTTACAGCAACATTAGAATCTTTTCTTGCCGAACGATACTCATTTATATAGTTTGAATCATCACTGAACAATAAATTAAAAAATTGTTCCGCTGTGCATGGAAAAACATCCTGGAAACAGAAGGTTTAATCAGAATTACTAGCAGCATATTATCAAAAGAATTTGCTCCAAATATTGTTGATAAAATTGTTGCCCATACATTATATACACTAACTAAGGCTTCTTCTTTGACAAAAGGTTGAAACTTGTCAATCTTGGGTAAACTTTCTTCAACTACTTTAGGCTGCTTTCGAGAGGCTCGCGAAGAACTGCTATTAGTGCTATGTGCACGAAGTGCTGAAAGTGCTACTGCCTGTTGGCCAGAGAGATGAAAAATCATTAATATGGCATTCAACAGAATCAACAGTTCAACACTTCCATAGAAATGGGCCACAATTTTGCTTTACTATCCTACCTGAGAAATGACCCACAATTTTGCTACTACGGTTAGTTTCCAGCACCGCCATGGTTCAGTCTACAAAGCACTAAGTACTGTAACAAACTATGAACGCAATTTCCAAATTCCCAGGCATTTAAGCGGAAAATACCTAATAAAAGGACTTAATAGTTTTATACAAAAGCCGGAGATATGAATTTTACACATCGACTAGTGTTCCAAATTCCCGCACAGTATACTCTGTTCCTAAAGCTACCTAGTATATCAGGCAAGATATAGCAGAAAAATCATCCCATAAATCAACATCTTCATCAAGAGTTAGTCTTGTATAAGGCGGTTTTACACTAATGTAGTTGTAAAAGGGATCCAAACACACCCCTATTAGTGGGTAAAAGTGGTTACTAAAAGTTACCGTTTTACGATAAATTTGTGTAACAGCACCTTACACTAGTATTTGTGCTTCATCAAAAACAAAAAACATAGGTATAATATTTGTGGATCACATAATATAACCCAGGTGTACGACCTTAAGAATAGAAGCTCCTAACTTGCTACAATCCTACCTGAGCAATTTTAACCCATAACTAGTTTTAACTTGCCCTGTCAATCTCTAAACATGGCATTATTCCATCTCTTCCATCTCACAATATTTTGTGGGTCTTGGTATTGTTACTCCAAACTAGGTGTATCGGATTGGCTAACCTAGTCCTCCCAGATGTTTTTCAAAATGGAACGCTTGGCTCTAGCAGCACAGTATCTTTCGAAGTGAACACATGCCATGAACAAGCTATGTTACTCCGACCATTCATAACATCTCGCACACCCAAGACTGATACTTAACACTCGTACATAGATATGACGCTGACACTTAATCTTCAGTCAGAAACTATAAATTTTACATAAAATACACTTTGACAACCCACATCAAATCATTCTCAGCAAGTTTGAGCAACATAGTGGACACAAATAAAATCAATAGAAACACTTCCTTCGTGAATACTGACAAAAAAGGCCCACTTTCTCAGCTGCAGCCTTTTTCACTCTTATTTTCAAGCCATGAGACGCATCTTTGAACTTGTCAAAGTGATAAAAGAAGGACAAATAAAACATGTCTAGCATAGCTTGAAAGTTTGCCATTAAGCTAGTGTAAAGGCTTCCCAACAAAAACGGAGAAGTATATATAGAAAAATTGCATTCTGTTAAAATAACAACAAACCTTCTTTTCAGCATCTAGCATAGCACGGAAATTTGTCACAGAACGCTGTAATATTTTAAAAGCATGGTTCCTGTTCCAGAAAGATGCAAATTTATACCTCACTCTTCCTGAAAGATGTAACGGGAAAAAAAATATGAGAGTACATTCTAAGAAAGTGGGCCGTGGGAAGGATGTCACAAGAATCTAATGAGGGTGTCACAAAGAACATGGACATCATATATTCAAAATAAAAGACAGGTTCCTTCTATCATGCAAGAGAATACCATAGACCAAAGAGGGTTTAATAGTTACAAACTTGAATCAATCAATCCACACTAACCGTCAGAACTCCCCAACGGCGGTACACCAACCCCACCAGCACCAAGCCTAAGAATGATAGTGATGGCAGGATTGATGGCAGCATGCTGGCTTTTCCGTATCTACAAAGAGAGATTGCAAAATTTCATTGTACATTCGAATAAGTACAGCTTGCCATATATGTGAAGTAAAATTTGAACTCACCTCATCAATGTCTTCTAAAGGAATAAGCACCTATTAATGGACAAGAAAAACAAAGTGAGTAATCTATATCGTAGTTTCAAAGCTATGAGGTGCATTGAGGCAACAAGGTGCAAAGCACAAAGTAAATAAAAATACAACAATGGGAACTAGGGGTGTAAAGGAGAGGGAAGAACAAAAGAATTAAACGAAAAAAATAGGAGATAGCTTAGACGTTTTGGTGAGTGCCTCACTAATCCCTGTGATTAGCTGTTTGCGGCGTGATTTTTTAAACTACCATTTATAATTTATATTCACCAGAAAATGATGACAAGACATAGTTTATAAACAAAATTGCGACAAAAAGAGAGTTATTAGTTTGACATACTACAGCACTCATCTTTCTAGTATACTGTATACAACACCTCCCAACTCTAATACTGGTAGAAAATTTTTAACTTGTTTTGTAAGGTAGTAAGTTTAGAAAACTGATACATATAAGGTTGTAATTGTTTTTGTTTCCTTATATTTACTTATATACCCTTTCACTTGTCCCACAAAAAAGGAGATTAAGGGTACTAGGTCTTTTATCAAGACAAATGATATCTAAATACAGAAATCTATAGAAGGAATGATATATCCAAATAAGGAATATGTATGGAATTGAATGAAAAAGAGGGAGTAATGTTTTAGGACATTTTTCAACGATACCAAACATTCAACCACTAAGGTGGAATCAACCAGATAGATTTACCATTGTTTCCATTAAGAACAGTGAAAAGCATAATACCCTTAATACCCCTTAATACCCTTCACGATTGCTTTATCAAGGATCATTTTGAAACCGTACACTTTGTTATCGAGGGAACAAGGTTGTCTTTATTCAACATCCCCGATCCCAGTTCTAGAAGGAACCAATAGTTAGAGGCAGAGGTCATGACGACATATTGATAAGCCCCGTACCTAATGCAACAATCCTAAACAGAGATACACCAGAGGATACTTTTAAGGGAAACAAGGCTAACCTTCATCTGTTTTGAAAAGATATTCGAGTGGAAACAAAGGTGCCATGTAGAGACAAACATGCGACCATGATAAAGAAATGACCTCTCCAGCGCACAGGAATAACTATGCTCAACAGCCTGCAGTAGCTCATAATCAAGTTAAGCAGAACTTACAGAGGGACTTTAAACACTCATTAACAGCAAGCAATACAGCTTTAGTAATACTCTAATATTCTTGGCACGACAGCCACAAAGCATAAAACAACAAGTGGACTAAACACACTCATGCCAAAAAATTTAAATAAAAAAAAAACTTTTGGACGTCATTCCCTTATTAGTACATGAGCGTCACCCCAATGTCATTTAATTAATATTATTCATTAGAAAAAGTAAAAAATAATGAAATAACTCCCAGTAAGTTGATTCTTGTAGGAAGGCAATCGCAGCTTATAACCAAGTTGACAGAATCAACTTGAGTATTGAAAACAAAAAATTATTTAAAACAAATTATGTATGCATGAAAGAAAGTACCATGAACTCAAGAGTCACCCACCTCATCAGCTGGTAGATCAAATATATTTTGCAATGGCCCAGGCTTTTGATGAACCATTGTGGGCCCTTGTTTATCTGCAGAAATCCTTCTACGAGCATTTGCTCCAGCGTAGCCGTTTAAAGCCCTGTAAAAAAGAATCAGATTTTAAGCTACACAAGAGCAAGGATTTTGACAACAAGGGCATGTTTTAACTCATAACATAGAGTTTATATATCCCTCATGTTACCCATGGTAAGCATACACTCATGTTACCCAAGTTCAGGGCTAACAAGTGCATGCACCATTTGGGTATATAAGAGGAAAGGCAAAATAAATCACAGTAATCAAAGCATTACAATCAGAAAAAAGCAGGTATTGACAAAAACCAACAGCGTGGGCTCTTCATTCAGAACGCAGTTGAGCACTACATAAATTACTATGAGCCCTACGTGCAACTAAAAACAATTATCGAACTAAAAAAATATAAAGCTATACAAATATATATGTTTTCCTTGGCCATCCCTCATAAAATATAACTAATTCAAAAAGATATTCCTCATTCTTCCACTTCAAGTGAGGAACTTTACACAAGAACCCTACAAATATCTTTGAACAACAGGATTCAAACGGCCTAAAAGAAAATCCCACATTACGTCTTTCGGTCCTAGTACCAAATTTCAATTTGATTGGATCTCAAAATCAGTCATAGCTGCCTGATTTGGCATTTATGCCACAAATGCAGTTGATTAATCTTAGAAATATCTTTTTCCAATCAAACATTTGCTTTTTCCAAGGCTTGTGATATAGGAAATGACTAATTTAATAGTTTTGCCTAGCGGCTTTTGCAGAAACCAGACTAATTCAGAAGTTCTGATCTATATTTCCTATCAGATTGGTAATCTTGAAATAAATCCATAAAAGATTAACAAAGTAGTACCTGGACAACTTTATTGGAATAGTCTTTAAATGGAGACAAACCTGACAAACAAACACTGCCATTAGCCAAGAAGATTGCTTTATATGAAAAACTACAAGACGCTAAATAAATTATTATTGACATATACCATTCCTGAAGGGCCGTCAAGTGAATGCCATTCTGCAGCTGTCTCACCCTCAGAATCCACTGATATCGTAACTGAACCAAGAACTGCACTTTTCCGTATTATATCCCAATCATATATAGTGATATTAATCTGCCCAGCAGTTTCGAAACAGATTATATACAACACCATATAACTCATCAAACTAAAGTTAAAATTCACTAGTCTTAAAATAATAATACATGCAGGAAAAAGGATGCATCTATATTTTTTTCTGAAAGAATAATTCACAAAACCTGAAAAAAATAAACTTTATCGTCCTCAAGAAGACTATCAATGTAAATCACCATTACTATTTGTGGAATTGTGAGGGGGGGAACCCAAAAAAAGAGAGAGATTATATTGAACTCAAAACATAAACAAACTATTAGGAAATATAATTGGCACCAAAGGAACAACCTTGGCAGGAAGCTCATCGACACTAAAGTTAAACTCCTCGCCCCACATAGGATTTCTAGAACCAGGAACCATCGAACTGCAACACAAAGACCAAAAATTCAAATCAACACATGTGGATAATAACTAATAGGGACCCTCCCAGTTTCCAATATTCGGTCTTAGGGGACAGTCATAATGTATATCCAAACATTTAATATAATATGTGTGCACTGAGAGTTGTAATACTACTGATAGGGTGTTTCCTCAAAGCAATCATTATTGTTCAGAAAAGCTAAATAATCTTGATTTTTGCCAAGAAGCCAATAAATTCAACAGTTTTCATTAACATATCCTATGCTAAAATTCTAGCATGGAGTAGATAATTGGGCTGAGAAAAGTAATTTAATAAATTCAACAATTTCCAAGCACCTGAATCTTTTCTGTGAAATTAGAATCATATGAGGAAAAACAACTGAAGATATGAAGCTATTTCCGATCACCTGAATCTTTTCTCTGATCCACAAGTTATAATTGCGTAAGGATCCGATGTACCATTCAAGGTTGCCGCGTTGAGATTCTTTGCTGCTTGCAGCCCAACCTGGAAAGTCACAGATTTCATAAACTCAATACAACAATGAAAAGAGGTGTATTTGCATTTTCTCCGTATTATTGCTTCAAGTGTATTATTATTACTTTGACATTTTCTCCTTTTGACTAATGAAAAGAAGTGAATTTGCATTCTTTTCTTCTAATGAAATAAATGCAACAATAACATCTACAAGCCTCAGTACAAAAACTATTTACGGTCTGCTAACATGCATAGTGGCGTGAAACTCCTTAATTATATGCCAAAATATACTAAAAACAATTAATCAGACCACTGATGGCCAGCATGACATGCATTATGGATAATCAACAGCGTGGGCCACTAGTCTCTAACTATCAAACAACTAAACAGAGAGCGAGTGCCATAAAAATTTACATACCTTAATTAAGTATCCCAACTTAGCTTGAGCATCAGATTTAAGTTGATCAATCTACAAAAATGATTGCACAATTCAAAGTCAAGGAAGTAAAGTTATTCCATAATGTTATGTAGCCAAAAGGCCCAAAACACACAAGATGTTACCATTGAAAGCAATTGATTTCCAGCATGACATTATTGTATGGGAACAGGAAGGGAAAAAACACACTAGTCAAAAACATCAACATTGTTTGTCGTTTCAAAGAACCTTAGCCCTACATACTTGCAGCCATCAACAACTTATTCAAACTAGCATCTTATTGGATACAGCAGACTGTAGGCTAGAAAATCGCATTTGGAATACTGAGAGAGCTAAGAGGAAAGTCATACACACTTTCAGCCATTTAACTACGAAACAAACGCAAATGAGGACAAATGCAGATTACAAAATAAAAGTAAACTACGCAGAAGAAAGAAAAACTACATAACTCGTGCTCGGTTGTCAACGAATTGATAAGGCATAAGCCCTATCAGCACTATTTTGGTAATAACATATCCCTTTTGCAGCATAAGGGTTGAAAAAGGAAGAACTTGCCAAAGAGAGGAATTATTGAACCTAAGAATGTATAATTTCAACGCATTTAACTTCCACAAGATTTGCACTATGTAAGAAAACCTTAAGCTAGGTAGAACCCTCTTTGGAATTGAAGATTCATTTCTACACAATATTGGGACTGCATTGTAATTGAAGTCCAGAGAATTCAGGAATAAAAGGTTAAGCCATCTCTTATGTGCTAGAAAATGTCATCTACCCATGTCATTCCATCCTAATAACGACAAGCTTAATGGGCTTTAGAGAGCTTATGCTAGCCTCTTTTGCCAATATTGGAGACAGCTTCCCTCAACAACTTCCTCCCACTATACCTTACCTTCATCACATTTTAATACTAGTTAATCAACAAACTAAAGTAATCATAAGCTGCACAGCGCTTGTTCAAGATTGATTAATGAGTTAATAAACCTTAGTTTTAAAAGGCGTGCGCATACTGAGATGATAAAGGCTATTGGTGACGAGCACAAGCCGCAAACTGAAGGCGCACTATTTTTATAATCAAATTTATATTTCCAATGAAAATATTGTGCACTGAATCCTTTCTACATTTAAAAGAGGGCCAACATGAGACATCGGTTTGATAGGAATTTGCACAGTATTGCAAACATTGCTTGCTGCACCTAACACACAAAGCGGCACTCGAGGCATATCAGTCAGTAGCTCACCGAGTCGTTTCTTAAACTAAGCTTATACAAATATACACCAAGACTTGGTTGGCTACCAAGATTGCAGTTTAGGCAATAAATTTCACAAGCACTTTCCACTACAACTTCCATCCACACACAACACCTGACCAAATAGCAATCACTCACATAAAAGTGTAAAATCACACGTGAATTCCACCTTCCCCAAACTACTTTCCCTTATCACCATCACCATCATACATCTTATCCAAAACCTTCAATGCACACTTCCTACTCAAATGCTACACCGATCACACAAAACTTACACACGAACAATGACACCCTCACAACAACTCACCATTTCATTTTTCATCCATCGATAAATTTCGTGGATGAAATATAAAAGATTCGAACTTTCAAGCATTACTGACTTATAATCAAAACACCACCACACGAAATTAAACAAACATTACTTACATTTAATTTCTCCACAAAGTAAAGTTTAATCAAAACAATCTAATTCTTCATATTTCATACATATAATTCATGCAAGAAACGCAAAATATTTCAACTTTCAACCAATCAATGGCGTATAATCAACAGACCACAACTCAGAAATTCCGAATTCAATTCCTCCACAAAGTAAAGAACTATCAATTCAATTCAATTCAATCTAATCAATCAACACAATAGCGAAACCTGGATTTATCTTAGGAAGCCGAACTAAACTAATCAAATAAACTAACCGAGAACAAAAAAATCAATTACTTTAACTAAAATTTCAACTCTTTCGTTTAGTAGGACGACCGCCCCTGCTAGCCCCCTAGTTCCGCTACTAAACCAATACAAAGGAGTCGAACTACTAATGAAATATCGACTGTTATAACTAAGAACTTCGATTCTTTCGTTATTTAAGGGGCGACCGTCTCTGCTAGCCCCGTCTTAATTCCGCAACTTAACCAAAACAATTCGACCAATCAAAATTAAACAAAACAAGAAAATAAAAAAAGAAAGAAACATTTAATTTGTTACCTTATCAGTCTCCTCAAGAACATCATCTTTACAACAACTAGTAACAAAACCGTCACTACTTTTACTCCGATCACCAACGGTAAAATACCAGTACGCGGCGATCACAAACAACGCGGCGGCCACGGTAACTTCAACCTCCCACCATGACGGTAATAATGAATTAACCGCCGTTTCGATCATCAATTTCGCCGGTATTTTCTCCATCATTATCATCATCATCATATAATAATCATATCATATATCAAAAATCGATCAAAACTAAAATAAAAAAATATATTAAAAATAATTATGATGATTGTTGAATTCCAAAAGAAGAGGAGAAATGTTCCACGAAAAAATGTAAGAAAAAATGAGCATTTTTAATATTTTAATTATTTAATTATTTTTTGAGGAGAGAGAAAGGGAGAGGAGAGTCAATTAAGGTTGGTTTGATTATTATTTTTATTATATTTTTAATTGGTGGGAGACAATTGAAAAGGACGTGGAAAAGAGATTTGTTGTTTTTTGAAGAAAATTTGGGGTAACGGTTTGGTGACGGTTTAGAATTTAGAGGGGTTGGAAAATGGTGGGAGTTATGGTTGAATTGGTGAGGGTGTTGGGAAAGTTGCGGTTAAATGTTTTAGGTAATGGATTGGGAGTTTGTAACGGTTATTCGTGAAGGGGAAGAGGTGCGGAGAGTGAGGGATTGAAGGAGGTAATCGGGTTAAGTCGGCTCGTGTCATATCGGCTTCAAGTAATAATGGGTTAGCATACTCTTTTGGGTCAAGTGTTATCGAGTCGGGTTATTTTGGGTCAAATGATGTATCAAGTCGGGATTTGGTCAGGTCGTTCGTTACCGGGTTTGGTTACTTTATCGCATTACTTCAATTTTTTACTATTAGATTTATTTTTTAACTATTATTTGCTCTAGTAACTTCTTTATTAAGTCAAACATATCAATCTAAACATTAGATCATTTTCATATTGATCAATACTAAGATAAATAATTGTCGGGTCATCAATTTAATCGGGTCAATATCGCGTCGGGTTTGGTTCGGGTCGGGTCACTGATTATCTGGTCGGGCCGGGTTACAGGTCAGGTCAGTTCAGGTCAATGTCGGGTCGCAATTTTCTCGAGTTCCGTCGGGTCATGTCGATTTCGCGTCGGAGGATTCTCTAGTTCTGTCGAGTGAGTTCGGTCGGGTCACTCAAATCGGGTGAGAGTATGAGACTTGCCAGCTCTAGATGGAACTATAGAAGGTGGAATTGAGTGTCGGAGTGTAAGATGTTAAGGTGTTGTTTGGCTCGATTTTTTTTTTAGGACTGGACATGTTCAATTCAACACGCAAAATAGTAAATACGGAGTACTACGCAATTTTTTCGCCTTTTTTCGATTTTACCCTATACATTTCTCACCCACGAAGAGAGAGGGCAAATTATTACTCCTATTAATTTAAATCCCAAAAAACAACGACGATAGAAGAGGCTGTTGCTCCCACTAGGCCACCACCGCCGCCCCACTCACCATCCCACCAGCCACCATGAAATGTGACCGGGGATGGAGAGCATAGAAGCTCAAGGATAGATTACTTGTAACACCCCATATACCAGTGTCTTACCAAGGACCACCCTAGTATATAAAGGCGTTACCATCTCGGTTGCCCGAGGTAGTGCGCATCATCGGAACAATAAAGAAACAACTTTAATTAAAGGAAGGTATAAACATCACATGTCTCAAAACAAACTCTAACGATACAACTAAAGCAAAGTCATAAGACACTATAATGTCAGCTGTAGCAACTCAACAACTCGGTGATGACAACGCTCATCCACGCCCCACAAGCTATCTTATCTACCATCAACCATCATCACCTGTTAAGCCAACTGATCACCATCCCCAAATGGATCACCACAGTTTTGAAAACAAAGAAACGGGGTCAGTCAACTGCATAACCACAATAAATAAAAATAACAGTGATCAACAGCGGAAGCAAAGCATTGCACCAACATCGACTCCCCAACTCCCTTACTCACTAGTAACTGACTACACACCGCACTGTATACCCCTGCCAGGTTACCTATCGCAACAAGTAACCCTCGCCGCTAGTGGGGACCGCAACTTACCACCTAATTCCCGCTCGTCGCAAAGAGCAAACCCCAGATCATTAATGTGCATATCCCCCTTGTGGCGAGAGACACGAGAGGCGAACATGGGAATTAGACCATCTCTCGACATGGCTCATCAACATCTCAACCACAACAACAACCATCTCCTCCATCCAATCACAACAAGAGTAGTAACAATGATAGCAAAGAAATAACAACCGCAATTACTCATAAACAATTACATAGCCAACTGAGTAGGGAAAATCCTACCTCAATAGAGAATTCGAAATCAACAACAATGACGAGCTAGAAATGCTCCTCTACGAAATCACCACCTGGTAATAACAATTAATCAGTTAAAATCATATTTCACACCCTAATCACCATATTCCCCAATTATTGAAATTAGGGTTAAAAACAATCGAATGACAATCATTAAAGATCGAGATACTTACAATCACGAGGTTAGGGACGGCGAGATGACAAATTCGGGACCATACCTTGCTAGGGATGATTAGTGAGTGATTAAGGGTTTTGAAATAAATTTAGAAACTGATTATCGTAAAGTGAAAATGACGGATATAATATATATAATCTTAATCATTCTAATCCGGAATCGCCTTCCCCGAAACTCAACTCGCCTGAGCTAGTGACCAACTCGGCCGAGTTGGCCCTACTCCGCCGAGCTACTAAACTACGTACTCGGTCGAGTTGCCACAAAACAGAAGCATGTCTAAAACATCAACATGTCTACTCGGCCGAGTACTCCCTACTAGACCGAGTTCCAGACCAAGCCTGTCGAAAATAATTAGCATCTTGCATAAGGGGATGATTGTGAAATTTGTTATAAAAAATAGTGCATAATTAAAGATAGGATATTATCATATTGACCAAATCTTGAAGAGATTATCGTATCACTTGAATGTAATTATCGTATAGCACCATTAAGGCATTAACGCCCCTCGACATCATGATATTAACCATTGGATGATTTTTCATATTTTATTTGTTGCCTCACACCCACTGCGCCTTTTCTATACGTCCGACCCACCTTTTCAACCACCCTACCGCCGACCAATTCGACAACCACCAACCCCCTCCCCTCCCCCACACCACCCAACATTACCCAAACCCTAATTATAAAATGCCTCTGTTTAAAGAGAAACATTCATAAAAGACGTGTATTGATAAATTTTGTTAATAAAACGGATAAATTACTTATGATATGTACAAATTAAAATGGATAATTTTCAAATTACTAATGTTCCGGGTGTAATTACGAGTGTAGTTATGGAGCAAGTTTGTGGTACACGTAAGCTCGTAAGATGTGGATGAAAGCCTGACCCTTGTATCTTCCTGCAAAATGAACAAACGGAGGGCACGGCTTGGGGCCGTGCGAACTCACTCCGACGCTCAAGTCAGTGACTTAGAGATAAGTGTAATTGAGGAGAGATAAGAGAGTTGATACCAAAT
>JAGPOY010001228.1:0-18302 GCA_018983105.1 Silene uniflora
ATTGGTGTTATTGGTTTCGTGGTTTGAATGTTGCGGATGAAGGTAATGGGTTTATGCTACCCATAATCCATGTTTAATTGTGATGAGTGATAGATACTATTGTATAAGGATTTTCAAAATTCAATTTTATTGCTTAAGGTTAACGGTGTTAGTCTCGGGTCCTTAACTGTAAAGTTTGAACGTTGAATCCCTTAACTGGAAAAATAACCAAAGTTCGGGTCCTTATCTTACTCTTAACTCCTTCTATAAACCATGCTCAAATGAAACTGGAAGTTGGAATCACAATGCTGAAGGTGAAGTTATATGAACTGTGCCTCAATTCTTTTTTGAAGAATAGTAGTAGTTTGAGGATTAAGTAAAATCCAAATTCGACCATTGTAATGTTTTTCGTAGTTGTAGATTACTATCCAATCTCTAAATTTATTGTTAATAATAACTTTGGCCTTGTGCTCTTTAACCCTAGTCTCCAAAAGAGAAAGAATATCAATTTTATTCTTCCACAAAAATTCCTTAACTTCACTATGCTTAATGAGGCAGTTAAACCCTCTCACATTCCATGATGCAATCTTCATGAAATGATATTAGGAGGGTCACCAATACCACTAGCTAATTGTCCATCCCTCCTAGAGCATTCTGAGTGCATTTCATAACTCAATTCAATAGTCTTTGAAGGAGAAAAAGGGGGGTTCTGGCCTAGTGTGCCACATTCTGAGCCAACTGCCCTATATCTCTCTCCAATGACTTCTGAACTGGTTCCAAGGTACCACCTAGCTCTGCACCAAACTCCAAAGGAAGCCTTAACTCAACATCAATACCACCAGCAGGTTTTCCAGCAGAGAGTGAGCATTCTGAGTGCATTTCAGAGCTCAATCCAGTAGTGTTGGAGAAATTATTCAGGGGTCTCTGGCCTAGTGTGTCACATTCTGAGCCTACATGCCCTGAATCTTCCACCAACACCTGCTGAACTGGCTCCAAGGTACCACCTAGCTCAACACCTAAGGCCAGAGGAAGCCCTAATTCATTAGAAGGAATTTCCCCTGGTTCCAAGACTTGGAACTGGTTAGAAAGTAATACTGTAGGTTTAGGCCCAGGAGAGGGAACTTTTTTATCCTTCCTAGAAGAATGGGAAGAGTTTGCAGAATTCCGAAGATTGCCAGCAGGCACTTTGAACCCTTTATCCAGAGATTTCACAGGAGTGTTTAAAGAGGGAGTAATCATTGTTGGAAGTAGAGGAGAGGAAACAGGTGCTTGAGAGGGAGAAACCACTGTTGTCTCACTGTCCAAGACTTCCTGAACCCTCTGCTAAGTCTGAACAGAAGGCACCTTAGTTGAGCTAGTATCCTTGCCCTTTTTAAGCCATTTACAGGTACTATTCTTATGCCCCAATTTTCCACATCCAGAGCAATAGAATGGTACCCATTCATAGATGACTTTTTGAGTAAACTGGCCCACGAAAGGAGCATTAACCATCACATGGTCAAACAGGTCTTTGGGAACATCAATTTCAACCATAACTCGGGAAAAGGAGAGTTTCTCTTTGTTAGTAGTAGCCAAGTCAGCAAAGAGAGGTTTCCCTAACTTACTAGCTAACTTGCTTAATATCACTTCTGACCATAGACAGGGGTCCAAACAAGGGAAGAGGATCCAAACTGGCACTTTAGCAATTTTTTCCATTTCTAATGAAAAGGAGGGATACCATTGTTTTAGGATAAGAGAATTGGAACCTATCATCCAAGGGCCTTTTCTAAGAACATTGGTCATGGCTTCCTGAGAATCAAATCGAAATGCAAACCATCCCTTTTTATAATACTGAACCACTGGAAGAGCTATAGAACTCCAGTGCTTAGTAACGAACTCCTCAACAGTTTTTAAGGTAGGTTTTGATCCAATCACATGACCCATTAAAGTGAATTCCCACATTTTTAGCTCTTTTTCAAAATCAAAATGATCAATAGAGATTTCAGCAGACTGTGCACTATCCTCACAGTAATACAGACTCATACCTGCCTTAGCATGATTCTTAACAAAATTGGACCAAGTTTTCCCCAATTTGGGAGAGGAATTGTCACTAGGAACATCAATACTAACTGATTTAGAACAATCAACCGCAATCTCAACAGTCTTAGCAGTAGAAACAGGTTTATCAGTATTAGATTCAACTAGGGAAAGATTTTGATCAGGAATTAGGGTTTTTAACTTGAGTAACATGAGATGATTTAGAAACAGAAGTAGTAGAGTTCACACGAGTTTTACCAGTAGCAGAAGGTCGAGCAGTAACAATGGCGGAATGAATCAAAGCATTCACTGTACCTAGTTGTCGTGACGCAGTGAAACAATTCGCCAAAGCTTCACCCTCTTTTACCTTAAGATGAACCCTTAGCTGCCATTGAAGAAGCGCCCATCCTTGATTGAGCTACGCGATTCCGAGTTTTCGCCATCGAAACCCTAAAAATGGCACAAGAACTGAATATCGCGGAAAATGATCATGAAAAAGAGATTGAGCTACGCGATTCCTAAAAATGCATGTGCTTTTACTTACTCGTAAAAATGCAACTCAATTTATTTGATGATATGAGGATGTCAAAATGTCAAAACGCAAGAGCGAGATGTCACGAGTATAAGAGCCCAGGGGCCGTTTTTATTTCGTGTCGCATGAGCGGCACGTGTGTCACACGAGGCGCGTTTTATCCTACTCTAAGAGTAGTATTTCTTTAGTTGGTCTAGGTTAGTGGGGTTTGAAAACTCAGTCCCGTCTAAGTCTGTAATTCTAACCGCACCCCCTGAAAGTATGGATTTGACTAAGAAAGGTCCTCCCCAATTAGGTTTAAACTTTCCACGTGGATCGACAGGTAACAGAGCTCTAACTCACTTGAGCACTAGATCTCCTTCCTTGATATTTCTGGGCTTAACCGATTTGTTAAAGGCTCGCTTGATTCGGGCCTGATATGTTTGCACATTATGTAATGCGCGTAGCCTGCGTTCATCCAAGAGGACGAGTTCTTCATATCTATCCCTATTCCATTCAGCTTCTGGGATTTGACTTTCAAGTAAGATCCGTAGAGATGGGATATCTAGCTCTACTGGTTGCACGACTTCGATGTCGTATGTCAAATAGAAAGGACTAGCCCCAGTGGGCGTCCTAACTGATGTGCGATACCCCCATAACGCGAAGGTATTTTGCTTGGCCAGTTGCGATAATTATCGATCACTTTCTTGAGGATCATGACGACATTTTTGTTTGCTGCTTCGACTGCGCCGTTGGTCTGTGGTCTGTATGGTGACGAGTGGTGGTGCTTGATCTTATATTTGGCTAGCAATTGCTCTGCTTCGGATTGAAAATGTGACTTCTTGTCACTTATTATCTCATATGGGCAACCATATCTGCAGATGATATTGGTCTGTATGAACTTTACCACATGCTTGGCCGCCAGATCTGTGTAAGACGCGGCTTTGAGCCATTTAGTGAAATAGTCGATAGCTACCAAAATGTAACAGTGACCTCCTGTCCTTGCTGGAGTGATTTTCCCAATGATGTCAATTCCCCAAGCAAAAAATGGCCAAGGAGGTGTCATGGTGTATAGTAGCGATGGTGGAACATGCTGCACATTTCCGAAGATTTGGCAGTTATGGCAATGTCTGACATACTTGATGCAATCGGATTCTATCATTGTCCAATAGTATCCAAGACGTGTAATTTTCTTTGCCATCATGGGCCCGCTCATGTGAGGACCGCATTCTCCATCGTGAACTTCTTCCATTACTTTCTGTGCTTGTGAATGATCAAGGAAACGCAGGATGGCACCAAGTGGTGTTCTTTTGTATAACTCTCCTTGTGTCAGGACGTATAGAGAGGCAAATAAGCGTATGGCACGTTGCCCCCTCTTGTCCATATCTGGTGGATATGTACCATTAAGTTTGAAGTTTAAGATAGCCTGGAACCAAGGTTCTCCCGAAATTTCCTCTTCGTCTGTAAAGAAATGGACATAAGCTGGTTCTAATCGCCGTTCAATGCATAAAGGCATTTCAACCATGATGTTAGGCATATTTATCAAGGATGCAAGTTTTGCAAGAGCCTCTGCAAATTGATTTTCTTCTCGAGACAGGTGCAAGTATGTAACTTGATCGAAGAACTGAGCAATTTGGTTTATCCTGGTCTGGTAGGGTGCCAGACTTTCACTTCTGATTTTCAAAGAGCCTTTGATTTGATTGATGATTAAGGAAGAGTTGCCGTGGACTCGAAGGTTCTTGATACCTAGACTTACTGCTGCCTGTACTCCGATGAGACAAGCTTCATATTCTGTTGCATTGTTTGTCACCTCGAAGTCGAGTTTGACAAAATCGGTGTGTGCTCGCCTTCAGGAACAATGAGCAAAACTCCTATTCCATATCCTCTGAGATTGGAAGCCCCGTCGAAGTAGAGATCCCATGATTCGCAATTGGTCTGCAAGATAACCTCGTCTGGAAAGGACCACGTGTCTATCACTTGAGTATCATTGACAGGATTGTCTGCGAAGAATTCGGCCAGGGTGCGCCCCTTTATGACTTTCAAAGGTACGTACTTGAGATCGAATTCTGAAAGCATTAAGGTCCATCGTGCTAGGCGTCCATTGAGAACGGGCTTCTCGAAGAGGTATTTGGGGATCCATTTTGGAATAGACTTTGACCGAATAAATAAGCATGTAATGACATAGCTTCTTGGTCGCCCACATAAGAGCGAGACATGTCTTCTCGAGAGGTGTGTATTTACTCTCGTATTCTAAGAACTTCTTAGTAAGGTAGTAGATAGCCTTTTCTTCCTTTCCGACAGTCTGCGCAAGCATAGCCCCCATTGCCGTTTCGGTGACTGTAAGATACAAACCAAGAGGTTGATCTTGTTGGGGAGGCATTAGAACTGGTGGCTTTGCCAATATCTCATTTATCTTATCGAATGGCTTTTAGCAATCATCGTCCCATATGATATGGCCCGTTTTCTTCAGCTTCTTGAAGATGGGTTCGCAGATCATTGTGATTTTTGATATGAACCGACTTATGTACTGCACTTTGCCCAGGAATCCTCTAACCTCCTTTTCCGTTTGGGGTTGTGGCATTTCGATTAAGGCTTTGATCTTGGATGTATCAATTTCTATCCCTCTTTGGCTGACAACGTATCCCAGGAGCTTACCTGACGTCACTCTGAATGCACATTTCTGAGGATTGAGTCTCATGTTGTACTTGCGCAACCCGAGGAAGAACTTTCGAAGGTTAGCAATGTGTCCTTGCCTGTCTTTGGATTTGACAATCATATCATCCACGTACACTTCTACCTCCTTATGCATCATGTCATGTAACAAAGTGGTCGCAGTGCATCGATACGTAGCTCGCTCCAACATTAATTAGTCCAAATGGCATAACAGTATAGCAGTATGTTCCCCATCGTGTGATGAAAGCTGTCTTGTGCATATCTTCCTTGGTCATCTTGATTTGATTATATCCTGCATACCCGTCCATGAAGGATAACAGTGCATGGTCGGCTGTGTTGTCTACCAATATGTCGATGTGTGGTAGAGGGAAATCGTCCTTGGGACTTGCTTTATTTAGATCTCTGAAATCAACACAAACCCGGATTCGCCCATCCTTTTTGGGTACGGGGACTATGTTAGCCACCCAATCTGAGTGCTCGGAAACGTTGATGAAACCGACCTTGAATTTCTTGTCAACTTCTTCTTTTATCTTGAGAGCCAATTCTGTCCTCATTCGACGTAGTTTTTGCTTTACGGGTTTGAAACCTGGCTTAATTGCAATGCGGTGCTCTGCGATGTCCCTGTCGATCCCGGGCATATCTTTGTAAGACCAGGCAAAGACGTCTTTGAATTCGTGTAGGATGTCGATACAGTTAGCCCTGTCAATTGGGTCTAGGGTCGTCCTTATCCTAAGTTCTTGAGGTTCTAGGTCTGCCCCTACATTGAAAGGTTCAGTGTTCTCTATTACTGGTGCCCCTACCCCCTCTTCTAGTATTTCTTTGATTATATAGGAAGGTAATTCAATATTATCTAGGTGAGGATCATCCTCCTCATCATCGTAGATAGAATTGCATTCAGAATAACACAAGGAGTAAGCAGAATCAGATTTATTCATATTAATGTTTGAAAATAGCTGAAACAAAGAGGCCTTTTGCGCAATAGTCAGTGGCGGTAAAGGGACACTTGTTGGGACATTCCCTGAGCTATTGCTACTAGGTGAAATTATGCTAGGAGGAATAAAGGGAAGGGGAGTGACGATAGGGGGTGACTCCCTAATGACTTCTCGAGACTTAGACTCCGACTCTGACTCCGATTCCGACTCTAACTCTAACTGATCGTCTTCGGGTTCTCCTTTGAACATCTCTCCTTCTCCAGTAGTGACTTTGAAGAGCTTCCTTTGATGGTTAGTCCGCTTGATCGACTTTCTCCATCCTTTCTGCTGACTTGCTGAGCTTGCATCTGTAATTAGCGCGGCAGGGTTGAAATGGTCGTCTTGAAGAATCATGGTAATAATCTCATCCTGGGCTGCTTTAACGAATCTATCCTCCCCGGACAAAAGGCTAACAGCCGGCTCGTCGAGACAAGTTGTCGGACGAGTTTTGACGGTAGGAACCGTTTCTTGTGGGATGAAGAAGGAATTGGAATACCTCGATTCCGGCTAACTTATTACCTTTGAATATCCAAGGCTCGGGAAATCCATGAAAAGATTCATGATCTCCTTCTCTAACAAAGTACCCATTCAGTGTAGGGTAGTAGGGTCGCATGTATACTCCCTTTTCTTTGTGGTTCTAAACTTTAGCGAGCATTTCGAAGGCTTCGGCCTTAGTTGGCTTATACCCCAAACCTAATGGTATCTTCTGAGAATTGCCTTCTTTAAAGGCTAGAAAGGTACTCTCTGTGATAGGATTTAGTGGCATTCCTGGGAAGTATCCCTGGGATTTGAGTATGTTGTTGACCACCATGTTGGAGTATGGGTTGAAGTACAAAGGAGCTAGTTCGCTCTCTATCAAGTTTATGATCTGGAAGCCCCCAAGTTCGTGTACAGGATCCGCCACTACTTGATTGCTTGACATCGTTTCTATTACAACCTTGATAGGAGACGAAGTGATCGGTACTACCTTGCCATCTATAGGAATCTTGATCTTTTGATGAAGGGTGGAAGTCACTGCTTTGGAAGCGTGAATCCATGGTCTCCCTAAGAGTATATTGAAAGGTGCTTCGATTTCAACTATCTGGAAATTGACCTTTCGCTCGATTGGCCCAGTGGCCTGTAGATACCTCGTTTCTGCACCTCCTGCCAAACACCCAGTAATGATTAGGCCGCATGTTTAGCATATGTCGCGATTTTATGACGTTTTGTAAATCGGTTAATAAAAGGTAACTCATACACTTGTGTCTACCTCATGGTTGTCATTACGGTCGTTTTGGCAGTAATTAGAGTACATTTGGAGTCCGGGTCAAAAACCGTCTTCATTTTCTAAAACCGTCAATCCCGAGTCAAAATGCAATTTACTTAACCACCTAAGGTTAGGATGCCCTAATATGTTGAGATTACATCTCACATTTAGTCCCATGTCACTTCCCTACGCTAACTTATGTTTACATTTTAAAATGTGCATTTCATTTTAGCTAGAAATGACAACCCGACCTTTAGGCCCATTTTTGGAGGTCATAAGGTCTTTTTCGAGCCTGGCCTATTTCACAGAAAGTTCTAGATCTTTCTTTTATCTCTCCAACGCCACCAAAATTACCGATTTCCCAATCTTGTAGAGAAAGTTATGCCTAATCTACGACAGGCTGTCAAACACGTTTTCTTGCGGAGTAGTGTACCGCTGGAGAAATGACGCAGCAAATGTTGCGCCTCTTTCAAGGGTCGCAGCATCTGCTGCGCCTCTTCTCCAGGCTTTCTATAGGTCCAAGCTTCCGTGTTTCGACCTAAGTCGGTTGTTTTTGGATCTTTCCGTCCATAATCCTTTCCAAAACCCTATTCGAGTGATTAGTATAAATAGAGGCCTCCTCCTCACATATTTTTCACGCGAGTGTCCGCCCTTCTCTTCTCCCTTTGCATTCTAAGACCATGTTCCTACTATTGACGCCTACGTTCTTAATCAATCGACCACGTAAGTTCGGATCCTTCCGAGTACCAGTCACGTTGCATTAGACCGACCAATTTGACCAACTACACAACTAATCAATTAATCAACTTTTCAATCTTTTATCAAAATCCTTTTTCAAGGGCACTTTCATATTTGCATAGAGTCGAGTTACCACTAAAGAACCAATTTCAGTTAAATCTAACATGTAAGTCTGAGGGTGTAAAATCCCAATTTATTTATTGTATTTATTTTGGTCATTGTTGCACAATTTATATTGTAAACATGCTCGAAACCATCTTTTAAAATCACGTTTTCTAAACCTTTTTTCAAAACAGCAGCGAGAGACGACCAAGAAGAAACGCAGCAGCAGCTGCGCCTTCTGGAAGGATCGCAGCATTTGCTGCGCCTCTTCCAGAGGCTACTTTCCGCTGCTGCTCTTCTTCTTCTTCCTCGAGTATCTGCTTCTTTTTCTTTTCTTCGTTTTCTTCCTTTATTTCTTCAATTCGTTCTCATACTTTCTGTTCATAAAACTTATTTTTTATTAATCCTTTTCGACTTAAATCCCTTATAATCAATGTTTGCGGGTTTTTGTCACTTTATTCAAACCCGGATTTAAGAGGTTCGATTCGTTCATGTCGAGTCCCTTGAATTCGCCTTTGATATAATCATTCAGTTTTCAGTTTTCAATCCTTTGTTTTCCAAGTTCAACCTTCTGTTTTCGTCTGAATCCATCTTCAAGTTTCAATCTTTGTAAATTCCGACATCGTATATATTGTAATTCTTATAATCATCGAAATCACTCGCGTTTAGCTTGTTTTAAATCGCTTTATGACGTTCCCATATGCATGTAATCGATTAAAACACTTCAAACCCGAGTCATATATCAATAATCAACATTAATCAACCAACGAACATTAACGAATTGACGATTCTGACTTTCACAACCAGAGCCCAACTCAAGAACAGACGCATGAAGTGCTGCGCCTCTTCCAGAGGACGCAGCAGCTGCTGCGCCTGTTCTGAGATGACTTCTGCCTCTGAACTCGTCTCGTTTTGACGTAAGGTTTCTAATTAGGTTTTAATTAACTAATATCCATATTATCACTCTAATTCGACCATATTTCCATATTTTCCGTATTTTCATATTTTCCATATTTTCAGCTTTCCTAATTTCGATTAGTTTCTTAATTCGATTTCTTTTCTTATTTTCAATTTTCCTTATTTCAAACATTTTTCCTATTCTCAATTTATTTCCTTTCCTTTTCTAAAATTCTTTTCGAGCATGTTTATGGCATAAATTCAATAATCATTGTAATTTATTCATTATTCATTGCATGATTTATTTGTTTGGCTTTCACATGTAAATGAATCTAATCCGACTTCGACCTAATTTGTTTGCTAAACTTGTTTGCTCAACTGACATAGAATTAATTCACATGCTAGGATTAAAACTTTGTTTGTTGCATAGCATGCATTACATCGACAACATATCAAATACGAATGATTTCCCTAACCATTAGTAGAGGCCGCTATCGTGGCGGGCGGGATTAGGTGTTCGATTAAAGAACTTCCTAATACGTACCCTCACCCCTTACTCCAGTTATCTCTGGACATCCGTGTCCATTGGCATCTCGAGAGTCATTCGAGACATAGTGTCTATGTCACTACTTTATGTCTTGACATGGCGCGAAGTATTCGAACGGTTCCAATTTCCGATAAAAAATGGTGGCGACTCCACAAATGCAGGCTCTTAAACCTTTCACCAGTTTCAATGCCTCACATATCGGTAACGGTCCATGACGTGCTTTGGCAAACCAAAGTTCCGTGGATGCAGTGCCGCCGCCTTAAAGCTCTTCCAACGCCCGGGGGCGCGCGGCGCGGGTGGCATGGTCCACATGGCCATAGTGAGACTGATGAGTCCTACTAGTTTGCGTCGCGTCCCATTGTACGCTCGAATGCCTTGGTTAGTGGGAGTCCAATCTGATTCTTTCATGCCCAATTTATATGCTGACATTGACTGCGGAGTCGTCATCTAACAAAGTCATGGGCACATTTTTCTTTAAGCACGCAACTGTGATGTAGAGAGCGAGATTATGGGTGGCGCCAAAAGGTGGCAAGTCTTCAACTGAGAAAGTAACTGGGTTACTTAGCCTGACTGAGTCTTGGAAGACTAGATTGATGACATCGTTAGGTGTAGAGTCATATGCTACATTTAACTTAGCCAAAGCTTGCAACAAAGTTTGGCGATGAGGAAATGAGCTAGCGACCAATTGCCAGACTGAAAGATCAGCCTTTGTTTTATGTAGTGGCTTCAATAGATGATCAGCGGCTGTATCCTCGCCGACATTTGTTATGACAACATTCGTAATTGTGGCTGAATTATTAGCGACCTGACCACTCCTTTGCCCTTGAGTGATGTTTTGGTATGGGCGACCTGAACGAGTAAGATTGTCTACATCTAGATCTTCGTATGCTTTGACTAGAGTATGTTCTTTGAGATAGACATCTTCATCATCATCTGCCCAGACTCCATTGATAGCATTAAGCTTTTGTCGATCCAGTATTTAAGCTTCCAGTTTGATTATTTGTTCTACCAAGTTGTCGGTCGCTATAACCACCTCTTGCATTGTCGACTCCTGAGATAAAGTCGGAGTCGCTGGCACATCTCCCCTAGGTACGGTGTTGGAACCGCGTAGGGATGCCATTGTAGCTTCTAGTTCTGCAATTTGCCTACTTACGCTTTTTGCCCATACGATGATAGTAGTGTAACTTTCCTCATTTTCCAGCGCATTGACCCTATCTTCAGTTGGGGAAATGAGGTGAGAACAATCCAAGGTGGATTCTTCATTTGTGATCATTAGAACTCCAAGAGGATTCTGAGTATTATTGAGTTTACTTTTCGGAGGTATAGGTAGCGTCCGTCTTCAATCATATCCTGAAGAGCATGCTTCAATTTGTAGCAATTTTCGGTATCATGCCCCTTGGCCCTATGGTACTCGCAATTGGCATTTCCGTCCCAGAACCTAGAATTCTTTTCTGGATCAGGTGTAGGTCCTATAGGTTGGATTTTACCTTGTTTTGATAATCTTTTCAGTGCGTTGGAGTATATATCACCAATGTTAGTAAACTTCCTTTGCAGGTTGTTCTTCTTAGCAGTCGATTCCATGAGATTGACCTCGTCGGTCTTGCTTGTAGAGCCGTAAGAACGACTTATTGTGCCTTGATATCCACGACCCACCGTTTTTTACAGGAGTCCTTTGCAGATGTCGTCTTCAATTTTTATACCCAATGCAGTTACGTCTTTGAAAGACTTGATGTTCTGGTATCTTAGGTAGTGAGAATAGATAGGCCTTAAATTGTCCACGAACTTCTCGACCAAAGTAGCTTCGTCTGGACGTTCGACGAGTTGTGTGCTAGTCTTCCTCCACCTACTTAGGAAGTCGCTGAAGCCTTCTTTCTCATTCTGGGTAAGAACCTCTAAAGTACGCATATTGACTTGAATCTCGGCATTATCTGCATATTGCTTGGTGAACTCGATCGCAGCGTCATCCCAAGTGGTAATCTTCTTGTGATCTAGAGAGTAAAACCATTGCTTAGAGATAGTGTCGAGAGATAAAGGAAAGATCCTTAAGAACATCTCAGGTTTGATGCCTTTGATAGACATGTAATCCTTGAATGTTCGGATATGGTTCAAAGGGTTTTCATGCCCCTTAAACTTCGGGATGTCAGTCATGTTAAAGTTTGTTAGGAGTCGAGTGTTTACAGCTTCATAGTTGCGACTGTTTTCCCTGTAAATGTCATCTCCTTTGAGGTACATGAATTGCTCCTCCAAGTATTGGAGGCGCTTTTCAGCTTCAGTAAGAACTGGTGGAGGATCCATTTCCGGTTGGTCAAAAGGAGGAGGATCATTAGCGTCAGGATTGTCCGCAGAGGAGAAGCCTGGCTTCCACCGCGACGATGCGGCCTCCAATTGTTCGGAGGCGAGCATAAGCCTCATCTTGACTCGTGTGGAGACGAAGGAGTGCGGCTAGGATTCGATTATTACCATCTTTAGGCTGCCATTGACGCTTCCTTGGCTAGTTCCCACCATCTTGAACTAAGATAAGAACCGACGACGAATCAAAACACGATCGACCATTTTTGCACACTTACTCGAAAAGAGAGAGAGAGACTCGACTTGTGAGAATGGGTGTGATGCCACTGTGTCGAGTGTGATATTTGAAAATGAACATTTTGAAAAGTTTGTCCTAGACAACTGTAGTGTAGTTGTAGGAGTGCTGACTTGAAATGTACTTTCGAAATGGGTCGTAAGGCCCGAGTTTGACTCGAAATTTGGACAGAGTTTCGGCTTTGTTTTATGCTATTTTAGGTCACTTTTCGAAGTTTATTTTCATTTTGAAAAAAAAGGATTTGATTTTCGAAAATTTCGTCATGGTTTTGTTTACAAAAGGTGTTAACATATATATGGTACAAACGTATATACAGGCATTATAACAGTATACTAAGTGCATTTAAAGGGCTTTGGCTTAAAAGATGTGGGTTGCCATACCAAGCACTCAAACCCTGGTCTGTGGAGAGGTCCGTGTCAAACAAGAGTAAGGTCGGTTCCCCTCGAGCAGTGAATGCTCTTGATACAAACATGAGTAAGCATCACGATATGGCTGACGTCAATTGCTATCTATCCATAGGCCCAAATAAGAATTTGGACCGCCCGGACGGGACGATTTGTCGAATAGGGTTGGTTATAGCCTAGGAAGGCCGAATAAAACAACCTAAGAAGGTCGAGTAATGAGAACCGACAACTGTCTCGTATAAACTATTCCCTAACCTCGTTCAAGTTTCACCCTGGGTAACACGTAAGTGTATCATTCCCAGTGGAGTCGCCAAACTGTGGACCATGCCACCCGTACCGCGCGCAATAGCGCGTTGGTAAGTGTTAAGGCGGCGGCACTGTATCCACGGAACTTTGGTTTGCCAAAGCACGTCATGGACCGTTGCCGATTTGTGAGGCATTGAAACCGGTGAAAGGTTGAATAAGCCTGCATTTGTGGAGTCGCCACCAATTTTTATGGAAAATTGGAACCGTTCGAATAATCTATGCCATGTCAAGACACAAAGTAATGACATGAACACTAAGAACTCGTTACCCTTAACATTCTATGTCTTGAATGACTCTTGATAAGTGCATTATTTATATACTTTACCCCCTAATATTAGCTCTATTTTGTGTTGTATTATGCACTTATCTTTGTGTTGTGAGCTAACATTTGCATTTCTAGTGTACTTTGTTGTTTAAACATGTTTTGTAGGTAACTTAGCTTAATGAGCTAAAAACACTACAAATGGACTAAAGATATTACACTAGAAGTTGAGCAAGGGAAAATGAACCAAGTGTGGAGCATGGACATTAATAATATGGATGGACCAACAAATACAAACATATTACAAAAGTGAAGTCAATCCATTTTATAATTGTCAAAGGAAGTTAAGAAGATTAGGATTCCATATGTGAGATAATGCAAGGATTGAAGGTATTTACCGGGTGATTAAAAGGGCATTTATGTTAGGTTCATATCCCTCATATTAGACTCCTCTAATATAATTTTAATTTAGTCATAAAACTTATTATGGTGGATCTAGTACATGCATGAAGAGATAAGAGAGAAAAACAATTTTTCCTTACAATGCGGAATATGGTACGAATTAGGGCACAAGTAAAGTCGCCTACTTTACTTGTTCTTGAGCTTAAATACGGAAAGGATGATCCTCCTAAAAATCGAGACTTCAAGTGTAGAAGTCCTCCTCCGATTGCACCGAAGACTTTACCCGAAATACTCTATTAGTACATTAACTAGATATACTTAAGAGTACCTTAAATTTGATCTAATAAAAATATTACTACTATATATAGTAATTTGTATATATATATTCCAATATATGTATATTAGATCTTAAGAACAATTTCTTATATGTGAATTTCCAATTCTTGAGAGATATATGCGACAAGACAAAAATGAGACAAATCTCATTCATATAATGAAGAGGGGTGCAGGGTAGGGAGGTGAAAAAGAGAGCGAGCATGCCTCAAAATTTCATTCGCAATGCACTTTGGTAAATACAATAGGGAACATCAATAAATATAGTGTTTTATTGAGTTTAACCCATTACTTACCCTAACCTACCCAAAACCAGTCAATAAGGTAAAATGTGTGTCCAATTTTACATTTTACAATTTGTCAAATGTGTAATGTGTGACATGTTAAGATAAATATGTTACTAGTCACAATGGTGCAAGTTTAACAAATTAAACATCAAAATAAATCGCATTTATCAATTCGACAATTAATTCTCAATTTCGTATATGTAAAATGGGTCATTTTAATATCAGTTAGTATAATTCACAACGTATTGTAATTATCTCTAACTCGCTATTCTCATATCATATGTTTCGTAAACATAAATTAATTTCGTAATGTAACACTTAAATTGCAAAATTAAATCTTATTTAATCTCATTACAATAAGATGTAATAATCTCACATTCGTTCAATTTAAGGAATTAATTATTTCTACAAATAATTAACTTTTACTGTTTCGGGAATTGTCCTATAGGTATGACGTAAAGGGATGAACTGACCACCACCGTCAAACGACAGTAATGTCAAACTCTATTTAGCCAATCATTACCGATTAATGTTGGTCAGTTGACTTATATAATTGAATCATCCCTTCCGTATTCTTAATTCGAGTTTTATATAAATATGTGATTACATAATAATTTATGTGATCGCACTATTGTTGAGGACACATACTTCAACAATCTCCCACTTGTCCGAAACAAGTGTGCGTCACCAATTCTCTTATCCTATTACAATTTACCACTCAATGCAAGGTGTCTTGCAGGTCGTACTTGCATTTGATCATATCTAGAGTGGTTTTCTCGATCTGAAGAGTAACTGTCTGACCGGAATTATCTACCGTAGATACCTTCCGAGCGTGGCCACGCATTTCCAGTTAACTACTCCTCGAGTGGCCTTGAGATTTTAAACAACCCTGACAAGGGGGTGGACAATTCCTATCGCACTATTCTCTTCGATTAGCCACAGCTCATCATGACCCAAAAGATGCCCATTTGACTCCAATTACGAAAAGTCGTAGAGCAAAAATCAAAGTCATTCAGAAACTATGCCATCTAGGGCGAACAATCTTTAGTCTAAGAATCAACTCAAAGAATACTATAGTAGCTCTTGCCACGACCAGGTTTTATGAATTTCCAGAACTCTATAAGCGGTCACTGCCCGACAGAGTGTCCCATACAATCTGTCTATGTGATCGACTAGTCATCTCATATGCCTCTATGGCACTTGAACTTGCCATCAATCGCATCACACTCTAGTTACTTCGAGACATCACCTCTTTTGAATAACTAGGGGCTATTACCATGTTCAATCCAGTTCACTAAATAGGGTTCAAATATTGTCTCAACAACCTATTTGGATTTTAACACGGTATTCAAATAATAAAGTCGATATAAAGAAACTTTAAACGATAAATGCGATTATGAATAAATAAAATAACCCTTTTATTACTTATCTCATAATCTAATATAGACTTGGCATACGTTTGAGTCCCATAGAGACTACATGTTTGTCATGCTTAGCCTGCGACAAAGGCTTGGTTAAAGGATCAGCAATGTTATCATCTGTCCCAACCTTACAAATTGTCACTTCCTTTCTTTCAATGAAATCTCTAATTACATGAAATTTCCTAAGTACATGTCTAGACTTGTTACTAGACTTGGGCTCTTTCGCTTGGAAGATAGTGCCACTATTGTCACAGAAGACCGTAATAGGATCCTTGGCGGCGGGGACTATCCTTAGTCCTTCCAAAAATTGCCTGATCCATACGGCTTCTTTAGCAGCTTCTGATGCTGCAATGTACTCAGCTTCCGTTGTTGAGTCCGTAACGACCGACTCTTTAAAGCTCCTCCAGCTAACCGCCCCACCATTAATCATGAACACAAACCCAACTTGGGATTTTAGATCATCCCTATCAGTTTGAAAGCTCGAGTCGGTGTAACCCTTAACACTCAACTCCGAATCCCCTCCAAACACCAAGAATGAATGCTTAGTCCTCCTCATTTACTTAAGGATATTCTTGACAGCTATCCAGTGACTCTCACCTGGATTGGTTTGGTATCTACTCGTCATGCTCAAGGCATACGATACATCAGGACGAGTGCATATCATGGCGTACATGATTGATCCTACTGTAGAAGCATAAGAAATCACTTTCATGGGTTCAACATCTTCGGGTTCAGTGGGTGATTGAGACTTGGTCATTGTAATCCCAGTTCCCATTGGGATAAAACCTCTCTTGGATTTATCCATGCTGAATCGTCGAAGAATCTTATCAATGTAAGATTCTTGACTGAACGCCAATATCCTTTTGACTCTATCTCTATAGATTCGGATACCTAATATGCGTTGTGCTTCTCCCAAATCTTTCATTTGGAAGTTATTTCCTAACCATTCTTTCACAGAGGTAATCATTGATACATCATTGCCAATGAGAAGTATGTCATCTACATACAAAATTAGGAATGCAACGTTGCTCCCACTAAACTTCATATACAAACATGGTTCCTCAACACTTCTTGTGAAGTCATTTTGTTTTATCACTTGATCAAATCGATGATTCCAACTTCTAGATGCTTGCTTAAGGCCATAAATGGACCTTTTAAGTTTGCATACCATGTTAGGATTCTTAGGATGTACAAAACCCTCGAGTTGTGTCATGTACACTTCCTCCTCTAAATGCCCATTTAGGAAGGCGGTCTTGACATCCATTTGCCATATTTCATAATCATAGAATGCGGCAATCGCTAACATTATCCGAATTGACCTAAGCATGGCTACGGGGGCAAATGTTTCATCATAGTGCAAACCATATGCTTGAGTGAAATCTTTTGAAACTAGCCTTGCTTTATAGACATCGTCATGTACTTCTATGCCATTCTTTACTTTGAAGATCCATTTGCATTGAAGAGGTCTCACACCTTCGGGCAATTCAACCAAGTCCCAAACTTGATTTTCACGCATAGAATTTATTTCGGATTGCATGGCCTCTTGCCATTGAGTTGAATTTGGACTAGAGATTGCAGCTTTGTAGGATGTAGGATCGTCACTTTCCAAAAGTAATACATCCAATGCATCATCCATGTTGTCGGCTTTGATGATACCCACGTATCTATCGGGTTGGCGACTAACTCTTCCCGACTTTCTAGGCGCGGAAGGAACAATAACTTGATTAGATGACGAAGGAACATGTTCTTGCGCCTCTTCTCTTGTTTATGGTTCTTGAACTTCATCAAGTTCAAATATTCTCCCACTCTGTCTTTTAGAAATGTAATCCAATTCTAAAAAGACAGCCTCGTAAGCCACAAACACTTTGTTCTCACGACGGTTGTAGAATTAATAACCACGAGTGTTCTTAGGATATCCTACAAAGTGACATTTGTCAGATTTGGGTTGAAGCTTATCGGTCGACTTGTTCTTCACATAAGCTTCACAACCCCAAATTTTCATGTATTGACCTAGTGAGATTGTCTTCCCGAGACACATTCATTGTTGGCATAACAGGAGGCAAGATTGAAGCGACGAAATTGAGAGTTCCATCAGCACCGACTCGAAAACGTATTTCTCTAGTTGTATCAAGTTTGTGGTTTGAGCAAATTTCATCAAAAACTTCGTGACATGATTCAATGGTAATAGGTGTCTTAACATTTGTTGGGTCCATTGTGCGATTTGTTAAAACTACAAACACGGAGGTAAAGGAAATTAACATTTGTCTTTTGTAATACTTGTGAATACCTTAAACAAGTATGCATTTATAAAGTGACCTCAACCCAACTTTCATAAATGATTCCGAGATCCAAATTCATATTAACTTGGGTACGGTGAGCCGAGTCATCCCTAGTCAACATAATTCGGTGGATTAACTCTTTAATCGATTCTACACTAGAACTCTCGGTTGATAATATTACTCTAATGATTATCTTTGGCCCGGAACACGTGCAACTACGGTCAACACTCTTCCGTTGAGTCCAACCCAAATTTTGAAGTAATAACACTTATTACCCACTTACCCAATGTAAAAAGGTTTGTATTACGGTGAGCCGGCTTAACTCCCTTGTGAAACTGGGATTC
>JAGPOY010001229.1:0-18327 GCA_018983105.1 Silene uniflora
GACGACTTGAAGAAGAGAAGGACAGGAAGCAGTGCAGCAGTCTGTTGTACTTAGGAGCCACTAACAAAGTGCCACATGTAAGGTCACCCAAATTGACCTTGTCTCAACTCAAGGGCAACAATTGCCCCTGGCCAACTCAAGGCCAACTCAAGGTCACCCAAATTACTCTCTTAATTGTATCATTAAGGTGACCCAAGCAAGGTCATGACCTCCAATTGACCTTGCTTGGGGATGGTCTAATATACTCCGTACTTTCCTGAGTTACCCTTTCAAAACTACTCGTCGGCCAACAAGCTAAGAGCATCTACAACAACAAAAACATTTTGTTGTTTTTTGTGGGCCCATTACTCATCCACCTCATTTTTTTAAAAGATGAAAATTTTTACAAAAACTTCATATAACAACAATAAGTAATTTTCCAAAAATTTTACACAATAACCATGAAATTAAGACTACCAAAAGGAATAAAAAATCAAAAATAGTGTGCCAAACTTATTGTCAAACTCATCAACTTTGGATGAGTTTCACAAAAAGTCATTTTGTGATGAGAAGTTTTTGTTGTTGTGGGTTGATGAGTTTTAAAATATCATCTTTAAACATAGAAGTTATTGTTGTTGTGGATGGTCTTAGCACACAAAAAATATCCTAAGAAATTTACAACCATACATAAAACCATGACTTTTCCCAAATGATGTAGTGGTCTTTCTATTGTCATAATTGTCATGGTATTTTCCTATTAACTTTATAACTTGGTCGACATAGGCAAACAAATTGGGTATGGACAAATTATTATTGGGTCGGTTGAACCTAGAAATAAAATTTTGGTTAGCGAGTTTTTTTTATACGGAGTAATATTTTATCTTTATGTTAAGGTCTATATTTAAGAATTCTGGTGGATACTAAAATTCGATAACTGTAATCCTTTTTTGGAAATTTGTACCAGCGAATACTGCTCTTTACTACTCCCTCTACACATAAATGTTCACTCATTTGTCTAATATATGTGAAGGGTATTTTAATGAAATGAGCTGAACATAAGTGTGTGAAGGGAGTAGTAGTTAGTTTCCTCCCAAATGTCAAATAGGATTACAAGTTTGACTAATCCTTCTCCACTAATATTATTGAATAAAGTCAATAATGATTAGAAATTTAATTAAAAATGTCATGCCAAATTTGAATATACTAGTAGAGTAGTAGTAGTGGCCTAGCTACCAGAACCAACTACTCCTTAACGGAAAGCAAGAGTTGGTTAACATCTGGAAATTTGTGTCCTTCAATCATGGACTTCTTTAATTCTTTTGCTTTTTTTTTTTTTGTTATATACCAATAATTTCTTGCACTCAATGTGGGATTGACGGGTGGACGGTTCCGATTGGTTCTGGTTGAAGCGTTTTGGATTTATTAGAATCCAAATATAAAATTTTAAAATGGTTAAGCTAAGTTGGTTAAATTGTCTATTATGTCAGGTAGGATTAATCTAGTCATTTTCAATCACAATATTTTCATTATCGAATTGTCTACTAGGATAGTTTTGGACAAGTTCTCTAATGTGTTTATAAGGGAATTGTTCGATGTCATAAAATGTTGAAGTGAGAGATTTATTTATCAGTTAGTGTTTTCGGATGCCTCAACAAGTTAACTCGTTAACTTCAATGTCAATCACACTTTAAACCAAAAATCAGTATCTATAATTCATATATGGGCATAAATCAAGACCTTATAGATTAGACTTCATCTTCCCATGCATAGAATAACTCGCAAGTCAATGGTAATTCCGGTATTTTCATTACACATATGAATAATTTCCATTCTTACATTTCTATACCTTTTGTAAAAGGTCGAAATGACTTTAAAAAGCAATTTCAAAATGCCCAAAATCAACCTAAAACAATGACAATTAGGTTAGTTGTTTTTATTATAGGATTAATTATATTTGTTCACAAATTATGCATACATTTCAATATGATTGGTGTTGCTCTTTTAAGGGAAGGAAGAGTGGACCAAGTACGTTAGATGTATGCTCCTACAAGTTATGAAGAGCATCACGTTCGGTGCACGTGCATCATGTGTTGGCTTACTACTCAGAACATGACTTGTTGGCTTTATCACATGCATTTGTGAGCCATGGACTACCGTACCAGTATTTACAAGCAAATAAATTCTAAGTTAAGACGGGTATTTCCATTTTATAGTTAAAATTAGTTAATTAATTAAATAAATATAAATATTCCGCATCATTTAATAAGATAAATTGTCTAGAGATTAATGAATACATTTTCTATGTTATTATCATTTATCACTTTAGTATTCAGATTTATTTTAGTGATAAAATGGATATATCCGTCTTAAAGAAGACTACCGATATATTTGCTAGACGGCCTAGACTGAAAAAGTTGTACATTATGTGTATTACCAGGTGGTAATCAACGTCCCTTTTTACCTTTTAGAATTTATACCCCTGGAAAAAGAGAGGGTTTTTTTTTTTTGTCTAATCTCCTCCTTTTTTGGAGAATAAATGTTTCTTAAGCTAGAATAAAATTAAAGTTTCTTATGCTACAAAGTACAAAGACCATTTGCGAATTTTGTGACTCCGATTTCTACTTGAGTACTCGGTGATTTTTACCGAACTAGTTAAATTAGCTGATTGAAATTAATTTAAATGAAGATTAAGTTTTGATAAGTTAAGTACTTAAGTAGTCTCTTATGAAACCATGCCATTTTTTTGGCGCAAACGAAGAATGTTGATCAATTTGATATGTCAATGTCATACAAGTACGTGATTGACTGATTGTTAGTGGAGAGAAGAGTACATTTCTGACTTTCTTTTATAATGTTAACCCAAGAATGAAGTACATAAGTTCCTCTCAAATTCAAGCTTTATTTTTGATAACCATATTCAGTTGAATTGAATCGGTCTCTTTTAAAATGTTTATACAATCATATTATAAGTGTAAACTGGTCAATATTATCCCAAATAGATGGATAGGAGAAGAATTTCATTCCTTAGAATTCCTTTGATATTCTCCCTTTTGTCTCATTCAACTATTCAAGTGGTTTTATGGTTAAGATAGATATGAACTTGTAAAAAAAAAATGTATTTATATTTAGGGTAATGTTAAATACAGCCCTTAAGGTTGTATTTAAGCATTAAATATCTTCTATATGGGGTATTAACTTAGTCAGTGGCAGAGCCAGGAATTAGCCCCAGCGGGGGCGAAAAATTTCAGCGGGGCGAAGTGGTAATGGTGCAAGGGGAACCCGAAAAAAATTGGAATTTTTTTACTAAAAACTTTAAAATTTCCGACCACCAGCGGGGGCGACCGCCTCTGCTAGCCCCCCCTAGATCCACCACTGAACTTAGTAATTATAAATCAAATTACACATTACTCAATGTAATTAATACAAATATTAAGCTTTTATTTCCTCTTATAACTCCTTATATACAACCCTTAGGGTTGTATTTATCATTTTCCATATTTATCGTGCATAGGGTCTCTTGCTTGTGACCGTCACAAACAAAACTTTCTGTAGGTACTATACCTTTCAAACTTACCACCTTAAAATTTACTCCCTGTTCCGTTTATTTGTTTACATACTCCCCCTCTGTCTCAATTATTTATTTACCTTTAGTTTTGATATAAAGATCAGAGAAGAGTAGATCACTAACTATATGATAACAAGAACGAAACTGAGGGTAGAGGACAAATTGATATAATATGATATGATAACATATCCTTATTGGAGGAGTACAATTTCACTAAATTTCCAATTAATTTGGTAAACTACACTATTATAAATCAGCCAACAAAACTCCAAACAACCACCGTAATAATCTATTTATAGCACACATAACAACATCTGATCAAGCTAAAACAATGACCCAAATCAATTTATAATCATATGAGATTTAGGGGCACTAAAATCAATTGATTCCATAACATTCAAAACACAAACTTCAATGCAAACCCTAATTTCGAAGCTAGTAATTAACTAATCTTATCCGCAAAGTACGAGTTGAATATTCAAAGGAACGTCAACAAATTGGTTTAGAATGCACTTTAATTTAGGTAGTTATAAGTTGTTATATTTGGAACGTACACATACCGTAAAGGAACACTTTTTATGTGAGTATTCATGAACATCACCAAATATTTCAACTACCTCTACCCATTTTTTTCTAGCATTTTTAATTAATTTCACATTTTAGAAGAAGAAACAACATGTGATTCGGTGAAATTACATTGAATAGACGATTAGTTAAAAGGGGAAATTACCTCTGCCTAGAATTAGTACTGCAAGAATACAATTGGTAATACGAGGAGTAACTGTTAAGAAACCATCTCGACCAAAGATTTAAACTGATGGTTAGAGTCCCAAGATCGATTTTATACTCTAATAGTAACCATTAACATTATTATAAATGATTCTTACACTTTTAGTTTTAGCGAGGTGGACAATGTCGCCCCAATACATGAAAAAGAAAAACGGATATTACTACACTATTGTGGTTATCCGGATCACTTGAAGCAAACCCCTCAAATCGCTTTTCTCGTGGCATCTTCATGCCGAATAATTGGTTGGACACGGTATGAGTATATCTGATTTAGTTAATGTTTCTTTCACTACACTACTCGGTATGATTTAATTTAGATTCTATCTACACTATGGATTCTTCATTATTACCTAACATCCGACCAAGTAGCAGAGCCAGTTGATTGAGTGGTTAAGACAGTCATATGCTGATACAAATACATACGCCTATAATTCATACTCGGGCTCAAGTGCAAGAGCGATAAAAGCACTCTTCCTCGTGTTGACACTATAACATTTTCCCATATAGATCTTTGGATCTTTGACAAAAATCCGATTAAAGACTTTCTCAAGAGATCATAATATACCATCATCGAGTTACCGTAAATAACATCACCAAATCACAAGCATAATTTTCACCTCCTCATCAAAACCGTCCTACACAAAACTAACCGAACTCCACCATATACTATTTTCTCTCAATATAACACCACAAAATCTCAAAGGATTAGTTACAAAAAAACAAAAGAGGAAACAATTTAAAAGTTAGGTGCATCATCGTTAAAAAGACGGCATATATCCCAAGTTTCCACTAGAAAGCGACCACCCCAAGACATACATACATACATCTCCCTACATCACATTATCAAAATCATAAAATTACAACAAAATTCCAATTTCTTCCATTAAATTTCCCACTTTTTTTCACTTCTTTATTCACTCAATTTCCACCCCACTAAATTCTAATCTTTCACCTTAATACTCTGCCCAAGAACACCGACATTTCAGAAACGAATCAATACCTTAATCATCTTATTCAACTTTTAAAAAATTCCCAATTTGTAATTTGTTTTTTTGGTGAAAGATTGGAGTTTTTTGTTATTGGGATTGAAGATTTTTAGTTTAATTGAAGTGGGTAATTCTCAGAATCGAGGGATTTTAATTGGGTAATTCAAGATTGAAGATTTAACTATATAAGTGATTGAATTTTGAAGAATTTTGAATAATAATAATAATAATAATTCATAATTATGAAGAGTAGAGGGTATGATTCAGCTCAAAAAAATGTTTTGATTTCAAGAAAATTGACATTTTTTCTTTGTATGGGATGTTTTTGTGCTGGCATGCTCTTTACAAACAGGTAATTCATTAATTTACTCTCATTTTCCGTCTGTTCCATTTGATTGTTTACGTTTTTTTTCAATATGTGACGGGTTTTGTAAAAATATATACGATCAAATGGAGCATAGTTGCATAGCAGCATAGGTAGTGTTTAGTATTTTCATTTGTATCATTGTCTGTTCCATTGAATTGTTTACGTTTTTTTTAAATATGTGACGGGTTTTAATAACGTATACAATCAAATGGAGTATATGTACTATTTTGTAAGCAAAAAAGATTGCCGTTTTCTTAATTGTGTTCATGTTACTATTTTGGGTGCTTGAATTGTTGATCACTTTGCATAATAATTACCAAATTAATGATTTTTTTTGAGGTGGGTTTTTTGTCGGTGGGTGGAATTTAATTAATTTAATTTCATTAATTGGAATTAATTCCATAAATTTTAGTCATACAAAGCAATTCTTCTTTTTAATGATTACAAATTTCATGCATGATGATTGTATTACTATGTTAAAGTAAATGCTCTGTTTTCCCAAATTAGTATTGGTAATTACATTAATTAGTCATGAGAATGATTGTTTTTAGTGAAGAATTTTGATGATTAAGGGCAATGATTAAGAGTTTTCATCTTAATTAGATTTGTGATTAGCAGGTTTACCTTAAATATATGTATGTTTGGAGCGATTTCGCTTTCGGTTGGTATTATTGATTATACTTGAAGAACAGATTAGTTTGGTGGAAATGTGGAATGTTTAATGTTTGCTTTTCGATTTGATATGATTTGATTTGGTTTGATTTTTCCTTGATTGTTTGTAAAGTAGACATCATAATAGTCTTTTAATTTATACTTTCTTCCGTTTCATTGAATTCTTTACGTTTGCTTTTTGGCACTATTCATAAATTAGGAGAATATAAAATATAAATACTGTGCGGTGTATTATGACGATATTGTTAGTGGCGTAGCTAGAGAATTTGGGGAGGTGGGTGGTAAATGCAAATTCAATTACTCAAGAACCACTGTAAAAAGTAAACAACTTTTACCTTGTGATAGCGACACAAAGAGGCTCCCTAAGGCACTGAGCATTCTACTTGAATGATCAGGTTTCATGTGATCACGGCTATTATGTGTTACAATGAAGGTTTGAGAAACCGGCGATTTTTCTGTTTGGAGTCTATTTGTACTTACGTTTTACGTTTCAACGACTGGCAATTTATAATGTACTTTAAGGCCCTCTAGGAATCAGGACTCGGCCAAATATGTCCAATGGTAGATATTGTAGTCAGAGTAGTTTATAGGGTTTCAGTTAGCAGGGCGAGTCGAGGGTAATCCGTTTTCTTTGTGCCAGTTTGCCTTTCACATACTGAAATAGTGATTCATGAATCTGGACATTTCATAGTTGCTGATAGCTCAGTTCTGTAACATGTTACAGGTTTTGGACAGAACATGAAGATAAAGTGTTGTTTCGACGAGCTACACTAGAAGAAGGAAGACAAAATTTGATTAATGAGGATGACGATAAAAAAACAGTGAGTCCACTGGTTTTCGATTTTGCAGTCAGCTTAAGTTAATTTATTTCAGTGAATTGATTCCGTGAATGCATGCCATATTACTTCAACTCTTCACTAGTTGGGCCATATACCGATGATAAAATCGATACTCAAGGATATGGGTTTGGTACTGATACATGACAGCTACCAATCCAGGTCTTCCCCTAGCAATGGGGTCCTCATGTCATAAAATTTGAGTCATGGCAAGCCCAACAGTTGGATATGTGCCCTTGTCCAACACTCGTACCCGAGTCTGAGAGTAAAATACCATGCTTTTGGGTGAATTTAGCAATCTTCTACTAACATTCTTAAACGCCTCGGGGTTCATATTTGTAGTACTTCAGCAGTCACTTGTCTCTGGTCAGAGTTGTCATTTATCAATATATTGATAATCATTTTTGCTTGCTTGCTTGCTCTTGGCCAGTGGAATCCATCTTCACAGAAACACGAGGCTTCAAAAACAAATGGCGCGATAGAGTAAGCTGAATTCTGTATTGACATGCCTTTGTTGAGGTTAATTTTGGGGAGTATGTTTTCTAATAAGGAAATTTATTTTGTTTTGTTTTATATATCGTTCTAACGCAGAACATTAGACAAAACTATATCAAACCTAGAGATGGAGCTGGCTGCTGCAAGGGCTACACAGGAATCAATAATGGAAGGATCCCCTGTGTCGGAATCTGGAGGCAAAAGAAAATATTTGGTGGTAGTTGGAGTTAATACCGCTTTCAGTAGCCGAAAAAGAAGAGATTCCGTCCGTGCAACGTGGATGCCTCAAGGTTTATCAAGTCCTCTAATTGATTTCGGTTAACAATAAAGTTCAGAATTTGTTATCTGAACTTTACTGATTCACCCTTGTTTCTAAATTATCGTTTGATGTCGTCATTCAGGTGAAAAGAGAAAGAAACTGGAAGAAGAGAAGGGCATTGTGATGAGATTTGTCATAGGCCACAGGTTGGTGATCAATCTTTGTTTCCTTTTGTGTATAAAAGTTTCTTGGTCTTATTTTACTGACGTTCATTCTTGGAATCATGAATTACTGACTGATAGTTTTCAAAAATTCTCGAATATAAGATGCGTCAAGACGTATTCTGTAGTCCTAGAGAGGCTCTTTTTTGCAGAAGCAGTTAATAATGTGTTCATTAGAAATTTGGTTGAAATGAAGAAAGAAAATGGTCCGTCAAATTCACTCGTTTAACACTTCATGCTCATAATTGGAGGTTCTAATACACCCTTGGAAATAGATATGCCAAAATTTACCCGTTTATGTTAAATGCCTGCTTCAATGACTGACTAGCTGTAGATAATCTTAGACAAGCCTGAGCAGATCAAGAGCTAAGACGTACTAATTTGATTCCTAAGCTTATATTTTGATTACTGTTGTTATTTTCAGTGCTACAGCTGGTGGCATCTTGGACCGAGCTATTGAGGCAGAAGATCAAAAGCACGGAGACTTGCTAAGGCTGGTAAGTTGATGCTGTTGATCAATAAGAACTTGTACCATCTTGCCGTAAAATTTAACAAATTGCTAAATTTTGATACGAGTAATGGTTTGAAGAGGCTAACTTGGTTCCCTTTTCATGCCTGCTATGAGGACAGCCACATGTGGAGGGATATCTTGAACTATCAGCAAAAACAAAAATATATTTCGCCACTGCGGTTTCTATGTGGGATGCTGAGTTCTATGTCAAAGTTGATGATGATGTACATGTAAATATAGGTAAAGGCCGTCTCTCTTGTATCTGTTGTAAGGAAAAATATACCGTGAATTTAATTCCTCTTATTTCTCAGTGAACACATAATTACCGAAACATTTTTATAAATACTTATGTTCGACCATTTTACGTAAGAAACATTGTAAAACCGCTTGTTATTTGCTGATATTTTTATCAGAAAAGAAAACATATTGGGTTTCAACCATAACAACTGCCGGGATATGAGTTTTGCTAATGCTTTCTTGTACAATATGTTAGTTTAACACAACTTCACAACGTTATGGTATATCAGGGTTGATTTTTGTTCCGTGTGTATACTGCAGGAACCCTAGCGACAACTTTGATCCGACATCGGTTAAAGCCTAGAATATACATAGGATGCATGAAATCGGGGCCTGTCCTTGCTCAAAAGTAGGGCAGCTTTTCTTCCCTTGATTTATAAAGCTAGTTTTACTCGGCTCTTTTTATATTCAATGCTGTATGGTTATTCCTGAGCAGGGGAGTAAGGTACCATGAGCCGGAGCACTGGAAATTTGGAGATGAAGGAAACAGATATTTCCGTCATGCTACAGGACAGCTGTATGCCATTTCGAAAGATTTAGCGAGTTATATATCAATCAACAAGTGAGTATTCTTTTTGGCAGTTTAGTTTTAGATTAGATAGAAATATTGTGTTGGATTTGCATCTGGGATCCGATAAGATTTCTGGTCGGTTTTGATCATTCAATCTGAAATCTATCAATTGCCATGTTAATTGACAACTAATCTTTGATCTGTTGTGGTTTCGTATTTCAGGAATGTACTGCATAAATATGCGAATGAAGATGTCTCGTTAGGTGCATGGTTCATTGGATTAGATGTACAGCACATTGATGATCGCAGATTATGTTGTGGCACTGCTCCTGGTAAGCTTTGTTCTACTTCTGCATACATGTCTAAATTTTTTTTTTTTAGAGAGATGTGTGTCAGACGGTTGTACTGCAACTGAGTTAATATGAAGTGTCCTAGGGTGTGTAGATAAGGTGAGTGGCTGTATCGAAACAATATGATGAGTCTAAGACCGACTGACCAACTACTGTTACCGGACATTTTAATTTATTTGGGCCAGTTTTTGACTAAAATTTCTTGAATTGCATTGGCCGTTTGGCATACCAGATTGTGAATGGAAGGCGCAGGCAGGAAACGTCTGTGTTGCATCGTTCGACTGGAGTTGCAGTGGCATTTGCAGATCAGTCGAGAGGATGGGGGAGGTCCACCGACGGTGTGGGGAAGGAGAAAACGCCCTTTGGAACAACTCCGCATTCTGATTTTTGATCAACTTCAACATTTTACTCACTCACTGATTCTTCCAACCTCAGGAAGATCGACCCGACAATCAACCATTGTATATGTAGATAATTTGAACTGTAAAATGAACATGAGAAGCTGCTGAGATAGAGAGATTATATATACACTAGGTTGTTTAGGATTCGACCCTCCGTTTTATAGAGAGGGGGGAGAATTCTTTTTGCTATGATATCCACACATTATTCATCAGAGGGAAATCACACAATAATAAGAGTAATAAGTTTGTAATTTTTTTTTTGAGTGTATAATTTTAGTGGAATGTTTATACTTTATTGCTTACTTCTTCACTCTTTTTCTTAATGCTGGATGTTGATATGCCAAGAGTTGTAGCGAGAAATTCTTGTGTAAGAATCTAAGACGGTTGTATATTGTACTACGACCACATACTATTAGTAAATGCAATGAGGTATATAATATACGAGGGGTGATGGTGGTTGTCATAGAGTCCTACAATTAATTTTTTTTCCAACTTTCAGCATTGCTGCGCCATGTTCAATAGTGACTGAAACTGGCAAGAAATTTATAAACAAATATTAGCAACTAGTTTTATTCTCGTGCAACAATTGCACGGGATTGAATTATCCAACTAGTTTTGTGACCCGTGAAGAATCACGGGTGTCCTTTAAAATTATGTTTACAAGACATTTTTTTTTTTATTGTACATCATTTTACATCAATTTATGCTAGTGGTGAGTACCGGGCGATGAAACTTGGTGTCGTATTAATGCTAATTAGTTTTTAAACCCGTGCAATGCACGGGTGGTAACTAAAAGTATTATTAAAAGTAAAATCTTACATAATTTTTTTTTAGATTTAATAAATTCCTGAATTTTAAAAAACGGTATACCCATACACTTTTAATAAGTTTATGTTGCTTAATTTTTATTCGAAATACTCTCCTTTTTTCCCCAACTTTTTAACTTATGAAAGGTGAAATCAGAAAAATTGATATAAACTTATTGTAGATTTCATAACCTTTAAATTTATGCAATATACATTTAATTTGACTCATAGGTGTACGCTTTTTTTATCATATTACCCTCTTGTTTGTTATTCTCTCAATTCTCTACCTTCTCTCCGATTTCCTCTCCCACCCACCATCACCTGGACGAATGGAAGTAGCGTTCGCTATCATTGACTACCTCGAAACCACCAACATGCAAACCCTCCACCACAGTGGTGACCGCACCCAACACAACGGACCACATCGTTCCTCTTAACCCCTATCTCAGCAGCCTCCAGAACTAACCACACCTCCCCACAATCCACATCCTAATACGTACTCGCTCCAACAACCTTTTCCCGCTTGCCTCCACCATCCCTTATGCCCCCCTCCTCGTACCTCCAGCATACCCACCATCATATTACAGATTTACTGGAGAAATTTTAGCTAATATATTTTTATTTTTATGTGTGTTTTTACTGAAACTTAATTTCAGAATAAAGTAAGATTGTTTCAAAGTAATGAAATATTGTCTTTCGCTTGTTTCGTTAAATGACGCACTTTAATTTAGAGAAAGAATCAAAATTATTTGTGATTAGTAGCAAACTTGCTCGTTATAGTAGTTTATGAGATGCGATTTTGACAACAATGACACATTGGCTTGTAAGGAAAGATTGGTTATTTAACAAAAAAAATCAGAATCTTGACTTAAAACTTAAGTATATGTTTAAGATTAGTACTAAATGATGATATATTGCAAAAAAAAAAAAAATTGATATTTTAAACATGTCAATTTCTACTTATATATACACATGACACTCGTTTGAATTACCAATTTCAGCTTTAATATAATACTTGCTATATGATACGTAGTACTCTCTCTGAGTTGAGAGAATATTCTTACATTTTTATTATTTTGTGAGGAATGTTAAATTCAAAGATAATATTTTATTTTTGGTACATAAAGATAAACAATTATAATTCACCCTTACCAACTGCCTAAATTTTCCACCCCCCTCACTAAGTCACTCTTAGTTTCCACTATCATCTTTTCTACTTCCATTTATCAATCTATGCTTGCTTTGCATTGTTGCCATAAATAATGGCAAATTACTCGTTATAGTTTCTTTATTTTTCAAAGTATTATGTATACTCATAATTAAATCGGTTCGTATTTAATTAAATTAAAGATTAAAGATTTTATGTAACTGTCTTTCAAAATTCAAATATATAGTGCACACTTAAATTAAATGGATCCCATTGAGTGAAACCGGCTGCCTATTTTTGTGTGAAATGATGAAGAGTAGAATCCCACTTTCCCATTACTTATTCAATGCTTAGGCTATGATAAAATGAAGTTTTGAGTAGTACTGGGGTACATATTAGCTGAAGCCAATTATTTCTTCTTCACTAATAATTCTTCTAATGTCGACCGATCCTTCATGTGTGAGGAATACATTTTGCAAGGAAATCAGACAATATGGGTCGATAATTTCCGCTTCCGTAATCCTCTGTAATGTACACCATATACTCACTATGTCACTGGTGATAAATGACAGTGCCACATCAAAGAAAATAAATATTTTGTGCGTAACAAAAATAATACGTAATATGAATAAGTAATTTCAATACATCCGCATCTTTTAAGATTTAAAGAAAATCAAATTCGAGAAAATCTACTTTTAGATTAGTTTTACCTTTTAGTTTTATTTAAAGACAAATAAATTAAACACTTCAAATATAAATTATACTCGATAAAATGCAAATGTTATTTTCGTAACTCTTTTAGGATCTTAGTTTTGTGAAACTTTAATAAAAAGGAAATAAATTTTGAAGAATTGAAGAGAGTTTTAATATACTTGTAATATCGTTTGACTCCAATCTAACCAAACTGAATAATACACAAAAGATTAAATAAAATATCGAGAAATGAGAAATAAAATGGCCTTGTTACATTAGATAGGAAGTAATCATAACGAAAAACTTACAAAGCAATATAAATAGGTAATAGAAGCACCTTCATTTTCACACCAAAACCACAAATCTTGAAAATTTCAAGAAATTAAATAGTAGTAATAATGATAGTAAATTAAACAATTTACCTGTATTACACCATCTTATTTGGTGTATTTTCCATGAATGTTTACGTTGTAAATGAAGATAAAAGGAAAATTAATTGAATGAAAATAATCTGAATAGATGAGCAAAAGAGATGTGCAATAATTAATACCTAAACAAACTTATCAAATTGGCATAATATAATCAATTTTGGCAACATCTCAACAAATCACGTTTTAATTCCAAACATGAAAAAAATATAATATTGTTTCCATGAATAAAGGCTCAATATAATTTCAGCTTTGGCGAAATCTCACCAAATGAAACTTATCAAAGCATATTATATAAACATTAGCCATTTAAGGAATTTTTTTATTTTTGATTTAGTTGACGTTTTGTAAGTAAATTATAGCATGCATATATATCCGAATCTTTGCTTTATAATATATATATGATATTTTGATTTCACATTAAAAGTATATGTATTCAAATCTTTTGTTTGTTTTTATTTTTTTATGCCGAATCAGATTTCCGCAAATGATGTGGCATAATAATAGCTGCTGACACATGGCGATCAAAGGGGCTTTTGGTTTTTGTTTTAATATAATATATGATAGGTTCGTCTAGCAAGATCTAAGACTATGTACAATGGCATTCATCTTTTCAAAGATGAAGGAGAAATATGGAAGATGATGGAGATGATGGTCCACAACAATGAAATATGCAAGATGATGAAGATGATGGAGATGAATAAATTCACAAAGTAGAATAGTGTGGTGAATATTTGGTTGCCATTATGGGTGGGCCAGTTTTTTTTTTTTATTATTGTTTATTACTTTAACCAATAAAATTATAACAAGTGTCAAATGGTCCTTTTAATTTTTTGTGAATGCAATCAACAACTTTTTGCTTCTCCCCAACGAAAATATTTCAGTTTGATTTTTTTTTTTAAGAAAACTTCAGTTTGTTAACGGCTATATTTTTAATTGTCTTAATTAGAGATTAAATTTTCATTTACTCTCGGTAATGTTTTTTTAATAAAAATGTTCTAATGCTGTAAGTTTTCCATTAAATTAATATATTTCATTGACTCTTTAATTAAATTAAAATGATTTAAGAAATGAATAATATGTTTGGTTAAACTTTTTGTATAAATAAAAATGTGTGGGGTAACATAAAGTAAGAAAAAGAGTAAGTTAAATAATTCATTGTTGTAGAGAACAAATGAATGATATTTGGTGAAGGTTAAAAGTTGAGGTGGATGAGTGAGAAATGATGAAAGAGGGTAAGATGATGGAAAAATTTGGTTCATTGTTGTACATAGTCTTCATGGCTCCCATCTTTCCTACTACTTTTTTAAATTAAAATAATTGTGTGTGTTCAACAAATAAGAGGACAACATGTGGCAAATTGTCTATTTGCTCATTTGTGAAAGCAAATGAGTGGGACAACATGTGGCAAGATAAATATTTATTATTGTAGAAGAAAATTGTGTGAAATTTGGTGATGAAAGAAAAATGAGGTGGAAGGGTGAGAAATGATGAAAGAGGGTAAGATGAAGGAAATATTAGATTCATTGTTGTACATAGTCTAAGTAAATACGCACTAATGAAAGTAGGAATACAATGATACAAAAGCCAACTAAATTAGTGAGGTAACATACCAATCAATTGAGCGTTAAATGATACATGATACGGATTTAGTAAATAACCAAATTATTTCCATGGTCGTGGTCTCCTCGATATTCAGAGCCATAATGGGCCCAAATTATTCTTATGTATTGGATAAAATAGGAAATCTCCCAAAAACATCTAGGAAAAATTTGAGAAACATGCTAACTCATAAAAATTTACATACTTATAAGTTGTCAAGTTGTCATTTTTCGTGTATTGATATCCAAGTATATGTCTTCTTCCTGAAATTTATCAATTGTACATACAAATTAGTATTATGTCAAAATCAGATACCCACGAAATACAATCAAACATTATCAAAAGAGATTAAATGATTGTAGTGGAAATTAAAAGAGAACATGACAAAAACAAATGAGCTCTTGGATGATACAAAAAAAAAATGCATGTCTATTGTTATGCTTATGAAATGAACATTATCATCTCAAGATAAAAAAAAAGTAGGAATTAAGAAGCCATAATTTCATGAAAGTTTTAAAGGTAAACTAAAAATATGAATCATTATAAAGTAACTTGAGAAATGAGTTATGGAAAAAGAAGATGAAAATTGTAGTTAAAAGTCAATGGTGAATTGAATAAGGTATTATTCAAGTGGAGGGAGATAAAAAGTTTATTACCTTTATTAGTCTTTTATAAGATTATAATTGTAAGAATTAATATTAGAAAAATCATTTAAAAAAAAATATGATAAGACTTGTAATATGACTTCTTTGAAATCACATAGGTATGCCACTTATCTTATCACTTAAAAATGTGCGTAATGTTAGTTCTTTTTTATATTATTGTATATATTTCATGTTGTTGTCAATAATTAAATAATTAATAAAAATTAATGGATTTAGAAAATGTCTTATGGAATAAATTTTGATGGTTTATATAGCCTTTTTATATATATTGCATAGATTTATTATTATTTATAGATTTAATTATAATTCCATGTTATGTAGTCAATATTTAAACAATCAATAAAAGTTAATAAATTATTACATTTTAAAAATTTCATGTGATTGATGAGTGCAATAAATTAATGTCTTGTAATAGTGGGAGTTGGAAAAAAAAAATTGGAAAAACAAATAACATAATTGAAAATATTAATTATTATTTCATAATTGGTTTAAAAAGTAAATTGTGGAATTCTAAAAGGTTTCTCATTTAATTTTCTAAATTTATTTTACCAATAATTATGAGAGTAAGTTTTGATTGTTGAATTGAAAACAAAAGTTACTTGATTAATTTTTTTTATGTATTAGCAATGCCATATGGAGTAAAATGAGATTCAAGTTGCCTTTTTAATTATATTACAATTGTAAAAATTAATTATTTCATGATGGTTCAAAAAAAAAGTAAATTGTGGAATTTTAAAAGGTTTTTCATTTAATTTTCTAAATTTATTTTACCTTTAATTATGAGAGTAAATTTTGATTGTGAAATTGAAAACAGGTACTATAAGATACTTATTGAATTTTTTTTTATATGTATTTTAGCAATGTCATATGGAGTAAAAATCACACTCAAGTTGTCTTTTTAATTATATTATATAGATAGATAAATAGATAGATAGATTATGAAACTTATAGGTGAATTTCTAGTATCACTTTTCAAATTTTTTTAATTAATCATATTGTATATTTAACAAACATATATAATTTTAGAATAATAATAATAATGTCATATTAATTTGCCATTCATCATATAATATATTTAATAAACATATATAATTTAAGAATAATAATAATAATGTCACATTAATTTAATTTGCCATTCATCATATCATATATTTAATAAACATATATAATTTAATAACTAGTTTTGGCACTCGTGGGAAACACGGGTTTTTCCGTTTTTAATTTTCGTTTTTGGTCATTTGTTGGGCCTTGGATCTGGTTTTTCCCATTTCTTTGATTTTCCTTGCTTTGCGTGCCCACTTTCATTTATGTTTATTAGGCCTTATTATCGGTCATTTTTCCAAGCTCAGACATAAGCTCATCATATCCAGGTAACATTGCCAATTCCACGACCCGACCAACCACTAATTATACAGCTCGGCAATCTCAGCGCAAATCAGGAGCGGAATTACCGGTCTGAACATGACATACTTAAAGCAATATAATCTTAAAACACCGAATGAATTTATTTATTGTCTTCCAAGAAAACACTAAGGGAAATTTGTCTGTGAATTGTAAAGAAATTATCGAATGTAAGAGTGATCACGTTCGGCCCCCGATGTCCTCAACCCTGAAGCGGATCTTCCTGAAGCCTGGTTCTTCATTGCCCTGAAGGTTAGCCAATGAGTCCTCAAACACCCTGTGCTGCAACCCCTCAAAGGGAACCTGTCTATTTTGTTAACTGTAAGTCCAAAGAACTTAGAAACTGCCACGGTTAAAGCGGTACACCATTGACCATCCCACTTATATTGGGAACATTAGAGCTGGGTAAAATAAGGCAAATTGGGTTGGATATGTTATAGAAACATAAAATTGCCCAAATTAAGGCAACTGACTACTGATATCATCCCAAAGAAAACATAACGGAATCCAGTTAATGGAAATCACTTCAAACTTTATACAGGAATCCAATTTCTGAGTAAAATACCTCTCAAGTTGTTGAATATCCATAACTCGACCATTTAACCTTCGGACTCCATCCACCTGAGAAAATAAATTATACACACTCAGAGATGCAGCATTTGAGTAACTCACATCACCTCTAGACAGATTATGCTCAACTGATATGGAGCGTGCTTCAGATTCGTCGTCTACCTTGTTGCATATTAAGAAAAAAAGGAATTGTTCATGCTTGGTTAACAACTTGACACTCGTGTGATAAGTTATTTCGATACGACCAAATATTACTGGATTAATATTTAATATTGTAGCCTAACATACTGAACATGCATTAGACTTCAACAAGAATTATGTTAAAAACACTGTCCAGGTTTTCGTGCAGAAGTCCTTTAGTCATCTAACTTTCATGTCTATCATAAACTTGGGTTTGAGAACATTTATTTCACAAGGCTAGTAACCGACCAGTGTTAATCTACTGTATGGGTGTCATCGTAGGATTCTGAGTCGTGTTATTACGCGTTGGATACATTTAGGGAGAAACACTAAAATGTTAGAAAGGAGCATATTGAGCTGAACAATTCCATATGAAGATCGAGGCTTATAGTTGGACTTCTATTCTAACAATTTACGCCCTCATTCAGTCATTCTCCCACTCACTGAGTTGCATTAACAGACTTTGAGGAGTACTACTTTATCTTTTTAAGTTTTAACTAAAGAGAGTTGAGACAATGATCTTACGATGGAGATGAGGAAGTTAGTATATAGACAATATTATTGGATATTCAAAAATTAAAAAGAGGGTATTAAAT
>JAGPOY010001230.1:0-18326 GCA_018983105.1 Silene uniflora
CTAATTTTTTCATTTTCGTCTTTTAATCGAAACTCAGCTACGGTGATGTCAATCTGGAAGAATGCAAGCTTCTTAATTTGTTGGAATTATCAATTATGGACAACTAGTAATGTAATGAAGTTGTAATTTGTTAACTTTTTGGTTATTATTTGGATGTTTTAGGACTGAATCAAATTGATTATTGGAAAAAATTGCAGAAAAAAAAAACTTGGTTTCAGAAACCGGGTTTGAGAACCGGTTAGGTTAACCGGTTTTCGGTTCCGGTTTGAAAATGGAAAAAAAAAACGGTATACCGAATTAAAACGGGTCGGTTGCGGTTTCAAAAAAATCGCGGTTTTTAAAACCGGGTAACCGAACCGGTTTTGGTTACCCGGTTTTGCTCAGCCCTAGCCATATTCGTGCAGCAAAACAGGCCAGGCAGAAACACAAGAGAATCGGTCAAAGACTGAGTAAGAGCTTACCCGGCACCAGGAACGGGCATCAATAAAGGAGGCGGTCCCATATCAGTGGAAAATGTCGCAACAGGCACACCCGGTCCATTAAAGCTATCGTGCCTATCGAAGATTGGTTCATCGGAATTGCCCTTGTCCTGACCATCATTATCTGATGACGGGAAATCAGGCTGATGATTTTCTGGCCTTTCAAATCGCTCGCCATTATTTCGGTCTCGATCTCTACGGTTTCCTCTATCATCCTTCATACGATTATCGACACCAGGTCTTCGCCTTTGCTGCTGCTTGTCCTTCTGTGAGAACCAAGAGCAAGGTGCTTACTATCAGGCGCAATGAACAGCTATGCGGAAAAACCCTTGAAATTTTTCAAAGAAATTGAAAGCAACAAGTTTGCTAGACTTTTTAAGCAGCACAACACAACACAACAAACATTCAGGCTTACTCAGAGCTTAAACTAGCTTTAGCATATATCAGGATACACACTAAATAGAGTTAGAAGATAAGGTCACATGTCATATACCAAAACCACAGCATCAAACTGAAGATGCATACCGGCACAAATTGCTGCATAACAGGCTGCCCACCGGGAGCATCTGGGTCACTGCAAAAGAAATAAATATCAGACCAAGATCTTGATCTTGCCAAAGATGTTAAACAGAAAACAACAGTAGCAGTACATACCTCATGTAATTCTGGAAATATATATCTTCACGCACTTTGGAAGTGAGCTCCATCACAAGTTCAGGGTGTTTAAGTTTAAGATGCTTCTGAACAAATTCTGAAGCATGGAAGAGCTTTGTGCAACCCTTGGCCCCACAACCATACTTCCAGCCATATTTTTCATCCCTAATTTTTCTAACAAAGGGATCCAGAGCTTCAGCAGCAGCTGCGTCTATCTTCTCTTTTGCTGTCATAGACTCCAACGGATCCAGGCTGTGCATCCTGTCTTGCCAACGCGAATCAAGCTTCTTCTCCCACTCGACTGCCTGACCTGAAACATCAGAATTCTTCCCCTCACCTCTCACATGACGGAGACCCTTAGGTTCAGTCGTTTCAATCATACCATAATAATCCACACCGTGAACACGCCACAAATAAGTCAGAAGGGTATCTAGAAGCTCGGTGCCTTCAAGGCCCTTGACAGAAGTCAATCCACGTATTATTATCACGGGACCAATGGATCCACTATGTGATCTCTCCCTGTTCATTTTGTCAGTATCATCTTTGGATAAAATATTATCTTCGATTCCCTTTTCAGTGTCAAGTTTGGTTACGAGGGCTTGAGCTAGTTCAATATCAATTTGAATCCGCTTTGGTTCAGAGCTAATAATGGGAGCCTTAGGGGCAGCTGATAGATCAGCATTCTTTGCCGGAAATCGCCCGTGCCGCCTCCTTTTACCATCTGTTTCATCATCTGAGTTTGGTTCACTTGTCTGGCCGGATTTATTGGCATTGGCGCCAGGACCTCTGCAAAGACAACGCCAACAAAAAAAAAGAAAAAAAAAACTTAGCTCCTAATATTAATATAGAGTATTCGTGAAATTACCACAGCAACAATTAACTTAAAGATGACTAGGATCTTACAGGTCCAGGCTTCCACTATGCAAATCAAGCAGAAAATCCTTTGCGACTTTGCGAGCGAGTTCGTTCCTCCTACATCGATAGAATTTGTAGATGACATACACAATCTATTTCATGATATATATCATGATAGAGTATAGTTCTTCCTTGAGAAAAAAACAGCAAGTTAAGGAATTACCACTCTCCTAAAACTAATTAGCATACCTTTCTATGACAGTCAACAAATTAGTTGGGTGATACTTGTTTCTCAACCTGAATCAGAAGTTAAACATTCAATGAGCACATCAGCACACACAGCATAAACAACACGAAACACAATTGATTACAAAAGAACAAGATATTTGTACCATTCTTCATCTTTGTGAGCTTCAAAGTATGTACGTTTCTGAGTTGAAATGTACTCGGATTTGTACTCCTGATATCTGAATACCAAGTTTCACAAAAAATTATTTTTGTGACCATCTAAATTTATTGAGCCTTAGAAAAAACAAGAACCATAAACTTGTATACCTGCGCTCTGCTTCAGACGGTAATACATCATCTTCAAGTTCTTGAATAAATTGCTTGTAAGACATAAGACCCTCCCTAGAATAGTTAGCAAATATATAGTCAGTGTTGAAGAAGACGTGCAAAGGGGTACAATCATGCTGTGAAAATGCAACAAGTACCAGAATATATGAAACAAAGCAGCAATGTCTACAACAAGCAAGTGATGGGTGAAGTTGAAAGTATTTCTTTCAAGAACTGGTCCACTCTCATAAAGAGGCTAAGGCCAATTTTAACAAATACGTACATAAATACACATAAGTTAACATCAGCTGCATGAATAAAAGCAATTTACAGTACACTGCTAACCTCTGCATATTCCCTGCATTTGAAGGGTCGCCAAAACCACCACGTCCAGCATCCCAATCTACATAGCACATAAAACCAGAAATGGAAAGAAAAAATTTAACATCACAATGTAGCAGATAAGCTTAAGAAACAAGGGTGAAAGAGTATAGCCATAATACAAATTTATTACAGAAGGCACTACTTAAACCCACCCAAGTGCTTTGGAGAGGCAAGTAAAGTGATTTATAATCCATTCATAAGCCAATTATGTACCCTTGTCATGTTTGAGAACCGGAAATAAAGGAACCTTTGGGTGTACACCGCCAACGAACACAAATACATCTTGCACATTTAGACAATGTGGACTCATCTTGAAAAATAGTGCTAAAAATGGTTCGAGAAGAAACCCTCAATCTAACCATTTAAAACACTATTCTTCAAGAACTGTCCAAACCATGAAATTATCGCAATTTCTGTTATCCGCAATAAGCATACGCGATGTGCATAGGTACACGCTAAAACTCATAAATAACCACTCCAAAGCAGTTTTGAGTCCACCGACTCCAGTCTTTAATCAATCATGTGATGCACCAAAATATAAAGCTGCAATGTATACCAGCCTTGTTCATAGCAACGTTCACTAATTTCAACTCTAAATCCTAGGGCTCGCACTTTGTTCTTGAAAGGTAAGAATGTCCGTGTCTATAACTTGACACACATGAAAAGTACATCACTGCGAACTAAGCAGGCTGAAATATATTTACCAGCACCAAACCAGGCCCAGCGGACCATAGTCCACAAATGCCTCTAGCTGCCAGAAGCTGACAGAGGGATCTCAAAAGAACCTCCACAAACCAGGAGAGATGCATCTACAAACCTCCCTATTCATAGGGTAGTTTTATATGCTTTCAAGGTTACACTGTGTGTAATGGAGAAGTGGCCAGGAAAAGTAAAAAAAAAAGCACATTAAATGTCAGCTACCCCATTATCTAATTTACTGTTGACAGGACTCAGCATTTACAGTTCTTCAAAATGCATCTGAAAGCAGATAACATGCAAGAAAAAGACATAGTCAACCTATCGTAGTACCTTTACACTAAAAACAAGATTAAAGGTACTTCCAAAGCAACAGAATCAACAAACTACACCCGTAGATGCTTTGAGAAGAGTGTAACTTATATTATGAAATACAAATCTCTTGGATATGATCCACTTTACACCCTGGTGACATAGTAAACCTATTCGTATTTCAAATATAACAGCAATATTACCCACTTGTGGCTGGGTAAGGGACGGTCGGATTACTTGGATATACTGTAAGCAGCCTTAACCACTGCGTTAAGAGAAGGATACTTTTATTGGGATGGCCCAAAATAAGAACTACATTGTAAATGACATCAGCTTTGTAGAAGATTTCAAATATTTGCCATCGTGACATCAGCTTTGTACAAGATTCTAGTCCAAAAAATATGTGAATGCAACCAACACTATTACTGGGTAAAACCTTGAGATATGTACAAGATTTCAATTAATTGCCACCTTCGTAATCATGTATTAAGCGCTAACCTTTCCAATTTCTAGAACTCGAATAAACAAAGAATACAGAACACCAACAACCCAAATGATGCAACAACCTAGTGCAAAATAAAATTCAAACTACAAAGAAAAAACAATTACCAGATGGACCATCAGGATAGCCACCGTGACGAAATCTACCATGAGGCCTATCATCTCCATAGCCTGGCCTACCGCCCATGTCACGATCATAGCCACCAGGGTGATCATATCCAAACCTATGATGAAATACGAATCTCGTAAATAAACATAACACAAACTTCAATACTAGTAAATTTAACATTCCATACCAGATCCAGGATAACAAAAACCCAGAAAAGGCAGTAGCCAATGCGACTATAAAGGGCAACACATGCTGTGAAATGAAAAACAAGGCATAAATATTATGCTTTACGAGAAACACGTAGAAAAACTGGCCAACAGTTGGAATACGAGAGTACCAATTACACCTAGAAGAAAGTGCAAAGCAAAAGAATACGCATCAACCCAAGTGGAAGTTCATTACAAAGCACATACCTTCAAATATAACATAAGCAACACATGAGAAGAATGTTTGTAGTATAATTCCCAGTCACAAGTCAACATATGCACAAAACTCAATTGAGCAGCAATACAATTTAAATCAAGAGTTCACACTAAGCAAGGTGGAAAAATATCCAGAATAGCCTACAATGTTACTATTGTCGAACAACAATCACTTGTCTTTTAACTGAACCCAAGTAAAGAGCCAAAAATTTATACTGACAATTCAACATTAAAAATCATTATTGTCTGACAATAGTAACATAATTATTTCTCAATAAATCCAATAAACGAAATCAGCATGAAATAGTATTATGTAATCAAAAACCGAAACAAAACAGACAAATTAAACACAGCAACCACAGCCATCACGTAGACTGCTAACTACATCTAGAATCGATATCATTCGTATAAATTTCTTCAAATTTGCACATTATCTTCTATCATTCAAATAACATAAACACTGAATATAAGGAATTGCATTAGCACCAAATAACCTCACAAAATCAAAAACCAAAACAAATTAAACCACAACTTTCGACTACCACCATGGCACCATCATAACAAGCACGAGGACATGACAACGATCCAATTCATCAAAGGCGTCACAAATTCCTCTATAACTCAAATAAAATAAACACTCAGCATTTGCTACTACATTCACTAAACATTCTATAAACCACTCCACTAAACCAAACCAACATCAAATAACTTTACGAAACCGAAAACCTCAATAAATCAAACAAAATTAGACCAAAACCCTCGATGACCACCACCACAACCGCGGACAAGGACCATGTCAGCCATCAAAATCATCACATATCCTCTTTCATTCAAATAACATAAACACTGGGCAGTTACTGCATTAGCCAGCAAACCAATCCAATAAGATAGATCAACATCAAATAACCTTACAAAACCGAAACAAATCAAACTCAACTAAACCCCAAGCTTCGATGACCACCACCATAGGTCCATAACCACCACAAGGACAACGCCAGCCATCTGATTCATCACAATCATTACATTATCCTCTCTCACTCAAATAACACGAACACTGAGCAATTTTGCAATTGCATTCACCACTAAACAATCCATATTACCACAAACCAGTCCAATAAACTAATTCAACATCAACTAACACTAGGAAACTGAAAAATCGACAGAAATAAAACAAAATTAAACCACAACCTTTAATTACAACCACCATAACCGCCACAGGAGTGTGCCTACCATCAAATCCCTCAAAACTATCACATTACCATCTACAGGATCACTCAAATAACTTAAATATTTTTCATTTGTAACTGCGTTCACCACTATATATTCCACAAACAACACCACTAGACCAAATCAACATCAATCAATAAATCAATAAAACTAGAAAAAACACAAACCAGAAACCGAAACAAATCAAACTACAACCTTCAATTACCACCACCATAACCACCACCACGACAACGCGTCAACGCCTACCATCAAATTCATCAGAACTATCACACTATCATCTATCACTCAAATAACTTAAACAATGATCACTTGCAACTGAATTCACCACAATATATTCTACGAACCACACCACTAGACCAAACCAACATCAAAGAACCTAACGAAACTGGAGACCAGAAACCTAAACAAATCAAACAACCACCTCCAATTACCACCACCATAACCACCACGAGAATAACTGCCTAGCATCAAATTCATCAAAACTAGCATACTATCATCAAACACTCAAATAACTTAGACACTGAAAGTTTGTAACTGCATTCACCACTATACATTCCACGAACCACACCAAATCAACATCAACCAACCAACCTAACTAAACCGAAAACTAGAGACCGAAAATCAAACCCCAACCTTCAATTACCACCACCATACCCACCTAAAGGACCATGCCTACCATCAAATTCATCAAAACTATAAATTCTCCTCTATCACTCAAATAACATAAACACAAGGCATTTGCAATTGCAACTACCAGTATATTCCACAAACCAGTTCAATAAACTAAATAAAGATCAAATTACATTACGAATCTGTAGCCAATAACAAATCAGATAAATTAAAAATACAGCTACTACGGCCATCAACTAGACAGCTAACTACATCGACTAGTATCAAAATATTCATCAAACTATGACATCATCATTCACATAACATATACATTGAGGGGATCTTCCTTACTAACTTACTCGCCTGAACATTTGTAACAGCATCAAACATCGAACACCCTAACGAAAACCAAAACAAATCAAACAAAATTAAACCACAACCTTCGAATACCACCACCTAAACCGCCAAGAGAACCAAGCCTAGTTACCTAGCATCAAATTCATCACACTAACATCTATCATTCAACTCAAATAACATAAGCACTAGCTATTTACACTTGCATTCAACACTAAACATTCCACATACCGTCCAATAACTACATAAACATCAAATAAGGTTACGAAACCGTAAACCTAATAAATCAAACAGAGCTACCATAGCCACCTACTGGAATGCTAACTACATCTAGCATCAAAATCATTCGTATAAAATTCATCAATTTATCACATTATTGCTATCAATCAAATAACAAACATTGAACCCTATTAACTGCATTAGCATCAACCAACGTAACGAAACTGAAAGCCGAAAACCAAAACAAATCAAACAACCTTCGATTACCACCACCATAACCACCACGATTCCCACGCCGTCCATCAAAATCGTCTCTCCTCCGCTTAAACGGCGGATACGGTGGCGAACCACGCCGAGGATGCGGCGGTGGAGAATTATGTCCGTTATCATTATACGGCCGTCGATCACGATGATAAGGAGGAGGACTAGGACTATGTCTTCGCTTATAATCCCGATTATTCCTATCCATATACCGAGGCGGTCGATCGAAATCACGATCATCTCTTCTTTCGCGCGAATCACGGTCACGACGGCGCGGTGGAGGAGGCGGCGGGGGAGAGTCACCGGGAACATCGTCGGAAGGTTTGGAAGATGTGTCTTTCCGCTCGCTGCTGCGACGGCGATCCGAGGTTTCGACTGGGAGGTTGAGAACTTCGGCCATGGCGGTTTCTTCGGGGGGAAAATTGAAAACCCTAGAAATTTTTGGGATGAGAGTGAAGAAGGAAGGGGATTGGGTTTGGGTTGGATGGGGAAAAGGGAAAATTATGTGATCCGGTTCGGAATTGATTTGATATACTTGAATGTGTACGGGTTTTTAGGAGGGTACCGGCCAGACACGGGATCGTGTGTGTAGTTTTATACGGAAAAACTAGAGGTGTTCTTGGGTTGTCTCCGGATCTGTGAAACGGGTTGGACGGGTCGGATCTGTCTCCGGATATGAGATGGGTCGGATTATACTGGTTTTAGGCCAGATTGGTGTTAGAATACGGGTTAACAAAAGTTTTGGGCGTTTTTATTGAATCATTGTGTAGACGAAAAATTATACTAAGAAATATTGTAATATAATTTACAATTATATTAAGGCTCTGTTTGGCAAAACTAGCTGAAAAGGTAGCTGAAACCTGAAAAGGTAGCTGAAAACTGAAAAGGTAACTGAAACCTGAAAAGGTAACTTTTAAGGTAGCTGAAAATTAGGAACTGATAAGGTAACTAATTATATAAAAATGTGTTTGGCAAACTAGCTGAAAAGGTAGCTGATTTTGGTAAAATGACGTAAAAGGATATGATAATCTATCTATCTATCTATATTATTAAAGGAAGCTTTTTTCGAGCGCTGTGATTGGTTGAAAAATATAATAAAAGGTTTTAGAATAAACATAGGCCTACGATTGATAAAATATGATAAAGGAAGTGTAATGCTAATAAAATTCTAATAGAAATATCAAAGAGTGTAATGCTAATAGAATTCAATATGTAAAATTGATTATATATATTGAAAAAGAAAGTATTTTATTATCACGTTAATCTATTATAGTCATTATATCCAACTACTGCATGGTAATTGTACATCACTACAGCTAATCAGATTTTGTTATTATCTTTTTATTTTATATGAAAGCGTATTTGAGTAGAACTAGAAATAAAAGTGTATATAAACCATGATGAATGCCTGCTTTCGAATGTCCTCAGCTCCATCGTCCCGCATCCCCATAAACTTATTTGTTCATGGCCTTAATTTTTGTTTTACTACATCGATATCCCGTTATTTTGTCACACTATATTATGTATGTTTTTATATTGTGAGTTCTAATTTTGTGTTTTTTATATTTTTCAGACAACTGTGGAGGGTAAACATTGAGAATTGAATCATGCACTCTATTGTATCGCATCGATGTTATTGGCGGTAAGCAGTTAACTATATATACCTTCTTTGGACAAAGACTTTACTACGTAATTAGTAGTGACTTTCCTCTTAGTCTGTATCAATTTTATCGTTAATCATAACCGTCTCACAATGTCAGACCGTCTTAGACAATAATTATTGATTGTATATTTGTTTGAGTCAGGTTAACCAATGATGATAATGCTGACGACAATTTTTCCATTGAAGTTTGATTTTTCATTAGAGTCCTTAATTATTTAAAGTATTCGACTAGGTGGATTCGATTTCACCCGTCATTTGGAGCTTTTTTAAGAATCTTATAATTTCACTTTTATGATCAAATGAGGAAATTAATTTCATCTGCAGCCGTTGTTCAAGACTTCAAGTTCAAGGTTCAAGTACACGCCACACAGAATAATCTGTCAAGATACAGCTCACCCATGATAAAGGCACATGTGAGTATCTCACATTAGAAAAAGAGGAGAGAGTTGTCTAACTTATAAACCAAGGAATTACTCCACCCATTGCCAATTGGTTTTGGGTTGGAACCTCCTTGGACTTATAAGCTGACTTCTTTCTCCTCCATGCGGGTGCGGCCCAGGCCCGATAACGGAATTTATCATAATCTTTATGGAGTACTAGATAGAGTGCTTTCTTTCATAAGAGACAAAACGAGAAATTAAAATATAATTGACTCTTATTGATTTATACTAGGAGTACAATATCTGTAAGAGTTTGGCTAACATAGTATAACACCAATGTGTTTTAAGAAGGTATCTAAGTTTTTTGACAAGCATTTGCAAGCTTGCTTTACAGACGACTCTAAGCATTTGACTAAAATAAAAGTTTGCTTATATCTCTTATTATGAGAATGTAAATACTAATTTCATAATAAGAGACATATGCAACCTTTAAATTATTATCTGATAAAAAAAGTAATATAGGTGAATACACCAAGTAGTAAAAGAGATGAATGAAGTTGACTAATATATTTGGAAAATATTTGTGTAAGGCGATTTTTCACAAATTTATCGTAAAACAGGATGTTTTAGAAATCACTTTTACTTACTAATCGGCTTGAATTTGAATCTTTTCTACCAGTATATTGGTGTAAAATCACCTTATAGAATACTATCTCGATAGATTAATGACTTATCAATTCCAAATGATAAATTCCAATTTTATCACAATAGATAGACATACTTAAAGTTAATTATCTTTAGTACATGGTACATTGGTAATTTGGTACTTGAGAACATTATTACTGTTATAATTATCACAAATTCTCATTTGTGACACGCATATCCGTCGCAATCTTGCGACGGGTCAAGTACTTCCCATGTGGGGTAGATATGACAAAAGTAAAGTGCCTTAGAAGTAGCAATTTGCTTTGTCTTATCTACCCACACGATGGATATGCCCGTCGCAAGCTTATGACGGATAACAAACCATTGTAGTTAAAATTACTTTTAAGTTGGAATGTTGTTAGTGTCTTATGTCTAGCATAATACAATTATGACTCATGTGAATCTAATTTGGTACGTATAATTTTGTTCATCATCACGGTTTGATTACAAAACTCGAGATCATACAATTAGCAAATGAGTCAAATATGCTAATTAACGAGCAATTTATTGTCAAGATGTTGAATATTTACAACAAATGTATTGCATCTCATGCCCGTATATGAAATTTCACACCCCCATTTAATATTTTTTTCCTCCGATCTCCATTTTCCCTTTATTTCTATTCATAAAGTTATAATCGTTAGATGTTAGAATAATGCGATCTCAACCGTACAAAGGAAATGGACTCTTCATTTCTTTTTAGAAGATGAAGAGGAACAAACTAATTGCAAACTAATTACGAGTACAAGAAATAAGATAGAAAAAAATAAATAAATAAACTCACGCATATGAAAAATTCAAATAATATCTTACTGAGATAAATAATTAAATAATATCTACACATTATCTTACTAAGATTTTTAAGTTAAAGATAAAATATAATAAAATAATAATTTTTCTATTAGTTTACCTGAACATTAATCTCATATATAATTGAGACAAAGTAGCGTATAGGTGTGACCAGAGAACATTACAAATAGGCCCGTGCATCGCACGAGCATTAATTCTAGTTATTTAATATTATAAAATAAAGAGGTTAAAAATGGAAGAATTTTTATTTCAGGTACCTGAAATCTCAAATGCTACCTGAAGTGACGTGCCAAACGGAGCCTAAAGCATATTGAACCTACTGATGTCTTGATGATATAAAAAGTTATATAAAACTATTTTTTTAAATTACTATGTTAATTTAATATATTAAAATAAATAGTTTATTATGTATTATTCAAATATAATATAGAGTATTAATATTTTAATAATAAAAATGTTTTTACCTTTGATGTGGCTGCCAACGGAGTCGTATCAAGATACGACTAAAGTAAGGGGTCATTTCGAGTTCGGGTCAACAGGGTCCTGGGTCAATATCTACGGATCTTTGACACTGAAAAACCAAGTTAGTTCAGGTCTAGTTTTGACAAATCTAGATGTACTCTCTAATAAACCTAGTTCGTATGCGGTGAGAATAAGAAAGTAGGGATGTTATTGTTTCCACAAATTGGGCGGGTTTGGCTAATGTAACTGATTCATAATACGAGGATTAACACTAAGGGTAACTTCCCAAAAAAACCGCCTCATTCTCTCTAAAAAAAACCTTCCTCTTCTCTCTAGAAAAAAAACTCTAAAAACCTTTGTTTGGTTTCTTCCGCCCCTCACCTCCCTTCCCTGCCTGCTTTTTTGCCGGAGATGTGCCTCCCCTTGGCTTATCTCCAACAAATTGTCCCTCCTTCATACCCTGTGTGGAGTGATTTTGGTAGGTTAGTGCCAGATCGGTCGATGGTGTTGGTTGGTATGAAGCAGTGGTTTCCATTTTTATCTTATGTTGTTTACTTCTTGTTTTCTTTCTTTTACGCCTGTTATTTTAGGGTATGTTTGCTTTTCTTGCCGAATAATTGTTCTCTCCCTTTGTGGGAGATTTGTCCCATCTTTTGGTAGGATTTATCTCTCTATATGAGAGTATACATATCTGATAGGCCAAAGGAGGCGGAAGATCAGTGTCACAATGGCGCGTTATATGGTATTACAAATATTGTCAGATTGTTCGTTACAATCAATTTGTTCCGATGAACTCGATTCTCGTAAATTTGTACTCGTAGATGATTCGAAGACCCTATTGTGAAAAGCCCTATGAGGCAATATGTTAGAGGATGTGCAGAAGCGGTACGTGAGTCTATCAAGTTTTGGAGATCTTCATTTGAATGAGATTGTAGTTTATTTGGTTTTAATCGATTTGTATCCGGCTGATTTTGCCATATGTTCTAAATGTCGTATGACTTTTTATTAATGAAATGATCTTTTCCTCTAAAAAAAACAAAAAAACTGATTCATAATACGATAATTAAGTAATTGTTAACCTAAATCTCATCCGTGTGTTAGGCCGAGTTTGCATGATATCGTGAGGACTTTGAGAGTAATATACTATTCTTTTAAATGAGCGTCTTTTTTTATGTTACTGGTATTATAGTTATTCAAAACCAAATCGTATCAGGTTTTCATTAATTTCTTAACAGTTCAGCGTTGTGAGCATGCGCAATATTTTAATGGGGGTGATGGGGTGTTTATGTAAATGAACTTTGATACAAAGTAGTCTCATTTTAGGCAATTTAAACCTCTCATTTTTTCATCTCTCCATTTCCTTCTATTACCTCTTTATGGTCTTGATTGTGAACCGTTCGGTACTGATAGAATACAATCTCGTCCGTTGAGTGGATGGACTCTCTTTTGACTCCCTTCGTAAAGGTGTTTTCTCCAATTTGCCATCTTACACATCTTTTTTCTAACAATGACCTCTACTATTACTTGGCAAATTGTCCCCAAAGTTTGAACAAGGTTGCACCTAGCTTAGGCATGTAATCTATGAATACACAACTCATTTTAAGACGAGCAGTTGACAGCCGAAACATTGGTGAACTGGGAACGAGTAGTGCTTGATAATAAGAAGCATCTCGTTGATACAACAATTTGGATTTAGCATCGATCCTGGTTTAAAGGAGAACAATTTGGATTTAGCATCAACCAAGTTTCTAATTTCTTGTGTTTCACTGGTGATGTATTGCATCAATTGCATGCCTATATACCTTCAGCAATTCATTTCATTATTCTGTTACATTAGAATCCAAAGTTGTCGATGAGGCGTCATCCAAGTGATTAAGGAGGTATCGTGAGTTCGTGACCATAAGTCACATGTTTAAATCCCCTTCTATCGTCATATATTGCAATGGTTTTGCGCCCCATTGAACCCCCTAAAAAAGACTGATTGGTGTAAAGATAAACAAGACATTTGATTTGCTTGAAACATAAAACCACCAGATAAGTCTACAGACAGCCCTTAATAGTTAATACCGCTTCCAGCAACAGAAAAAAAGATAGAATCACTAAATGACAGAAATTACACTGAACTTGAATTTCTAGAATTAGTTATCTGGCATTGACTTGATGATATCGGAATCACCGGCGTCGATGACACTGAGGCAGCAAACCCTGTAGTACTTCCCACAAGCAGTTCCCAGATCGACATTGTCTGAGAAAACATGGAACAGTTTCACATCAGGCAGGACATTTTTCAGGTCAAATACACTTTGTGACTAATAGAGCTTCCACAGAAACTCGATATGAACGACTCTTAAAGAAATTTATTCATCTCAATACGATCGATCAATATCAAATTTCTGGAATGAAGTCGGAAGAATACACCCCTACGAAAAATGGTCCAACAGGCAGTAGAACGAAACACCATAGGTATATGTTCATAGATAACCAGCTAACCATCATAGACCTGGCTGGGTTTCTTTTATTTCATCTAATAATATAAAATTGGAAATCTAGTAAATGACGAGAAGAATAGCAATATACTTACTTCCATTGTAGTGGTGGACGCCAACCTTGGCCAACATAGCATAGTACTCAATCTCGGATTTCCTAAGCGGTGGGCAATTGTTTGAGATGATGACCAACTTTGCTGAAAACAAGGAATGATGGCAGGCTTAGCACTCCAAATAAAAACTTAATAGCACAAGAAACAAAGTCATCATGCGCCAAGAACGTTGACTAATACAATCAAAATCTAGTTCTGAGATGTGTAATACTTAATGATGAAGTAGAAGTAAACTAGAGGTGTTACAAGGCGAAACAGTTTCAATACAATATGAATCCTGAACCAAACAAGTGGACAAAGTAAGAAATAAAACCGCTCGGAAACATAACAAATGAATCAACACATCATTTCCATCTTCTATATATTACCGAACATCATCAATTACCTCTTCAACGATTATCAAGTTAATACACATTCACATAGCAATTAGCAAGTGCTGGGAAAAATAACAATTGGATCAAACACATCACTCCCCCTTCTCCATCATATAGACCATCATTATTTCATAAGCGGAGGGCAATTGTTTGAGATGATGACCAACTTGGCTGAACTAGAAGAGTTACAAGGCAAACTAGCTTTATTCAATGGGAATTCCTCAATTAAACAAGGTGACCAGATCTATCATCTATAACTAACAAGCTCAGATAAGACTACTGCTCACAAACTAATAACTGAAATGTTTTAGTGTAGTAGAGTGTCCATCTTAACTAGGAAACAACCTATCCACTAACATTCTAACACTAAGGGAGACTTTGAGAGTGTCCATCTTAACTGAGGAACAACCTATCCACAAACTGGGACACTGAGAGTAACTAGTTTAGCAATAACAAAGGAAGAAACAAAAGAATCCATAAGGTAGCTGTGGTGGTGGTGCTGATGGACAGAGAAATGATAAAAGAGTGATTGAAAATAACTAGTTCCTCACCACCCCTTTCCCTTTTTCATCACCAATTCGCCTCTTTATCTTATACTTCTATTCACCAACATCATCTTCCTCTTCTCCGCCATTACTTCATAAAAACTACCCCAATCCAAACGACCATCAAGTTAATACACAGTCCTACAGCAAGCACTCTGAAACATAACAAATAGATCAAACACATCATTTCCATCTTCTCCATCATATCGACCAACATTAATTACCCCAGTCCAACTAACCATCAAGTTAATACAGTCATATAGAGTCAGAAACATAGCAAATGGATCAGAGCAGATAGAAAACATCATTAAAACAATAACCACCTTAATTCACCACCACTCAGCTCATCACAAGTTCAAGCACAAAGCACCAAAATCGACCAGATATCTACCTACAAAATCACCCCTTTACCTTCTATTCATCACCATCATTTCTCTCTTATACCTCATATCAACCTTCATTACTTCATAACCATCACCTCAATACCAAGTTTAATACAATCATATAGCCAGCACTAGGAAACATAACTGGAACAAAAACATCATTTCCTTCTTTTCTATCAAATCGACCATCGTTATTTCATAACAATTACCCCAATCCATACGATCATTAAGCTAATAGTCATATAACCAACGCTCAGAAACACGAAATTCATTTCCCTCTTCTCCATCATATAGATCATCATTAAGTACCCCCCAATCATTAATTACTCCAATTCAAAGGATCGATAAAAGTAGTTCCCCACCGGCCACCACCCCTTTGAATCTTTCATCCCTCATGTCACCTCGTTATCTTATACTATATCGACCAACATTAATTTTCCCATTTCAAACGATCATCAAGTTAATACACAGTCATCTAAAAAGTGCTCGGAAACATAAGAATTGGATCACTTTCCCCTTCCCCCTCCACCATATAGATCATCATTAAGTACCCCAATCATTAATTACCACAATTCAGAGGATCAATAAAACTGGTTCCCAAACACATCTTTGAATCTTTCATCCCTCATCCCCTCACCTCATTATCTTGTACTAAATCGACCATCATTAACTACCCCAATTCAAACGATCATCAAGTTAATACACAGCCATCTATCAAGTGCTAGGAAACATAAGAATTGGATCAGACACATCACTTCTCCCTTCTCCATCATATAGACCTTCATTATTTCCCAAATGAAGGGCAATTGTTTAAGAGGATGACCAACTTGGCTGATAACAAAGAATGATGATACCTCATTTCTTTACTCAAAAATAAACTTTATAGCACAAGAGGCAAAGTCAACATGCACCAAGAACGTAGACAAACAAAGTCAAAATCTAGTTCTGAAGTGTCCAATATCGTATAGAAGTAAACTGGAAGAGTTACAAGGCGAACTAGCTTCAATACAATATGAATTCCTCAACTAAACAAGGTGAATCAACCATCCACAACTAACAAGCTCAGATAAGATTATAAGAATACTGCTCACAAACTAATAACTGAAATGTTTTGCTGTACTAGAGTGTCCATCTTAACTGGGAAACAACCTATCCACTAACACTAAGGGCTTACTTGAACTAAGACTTTGAGAGTAATTAGAATAGCAATAATGGAGAAAGAACCAAAAGAATGCGCAAGGTAGTGGTGGTCGTGGAATCACCACTCCTTGTCATTTTTCATCACCAATTCACCTTATTATCTTATACTTACCAACCTCATTTTCCTCTTCTCCATCATTACTTCATAAAAACTACCCAATCCAAACGATCATCAAGTTAATACAGACATACAGCAAGCACTCTGAAGCATAACAAATGGATCAAACACATCATTTCCATCTTCTCCAGCATATGCCCAACATTAATTACCCCAATCCAACCGACCATCAAGTTAATACAGTCATATAGACAGTGTTCAGAAACATAGCAGATGGATCAGAACAGACAGAAAACATCATTAAAACAATAACCACCTTAATTCACCACCACTCAGCTCATCACAAGTTCAAGCACAAAGCACCGAAATCGAGCATATATCTACCAACAAAATCACGCCTTTACCTTACATCCACCACAATCATTTCTCTCTTCTACATCATATTGACTTCATTACTCCATAACCATTACCTTAATACAAACGATCACCAAGTTAATACAATCATATAGCCAGCGCTAGGAAACATAACAAATGGTACCATCCACTGAACCACACCAATTCCCTCTTTTCTATTATATAATGACAATCATTACTTTTATAACAATTACCCCAATCCTTATACGATCATCAAGCTAATACGGTCCTATAACCAACGCTCAGAAACATAAAATTCATTTCCCTCTTCACCATCATATAGATCATCATTAAGTACCCCAATCCAAATTCCAAACGATTATCAGGTTATCACACAGCTAAAAACCACAGTCCATAATCGCCTTTTTCATTGCCTCAATTCAGCTCATCACAAGTTCAACCACAAATCCCCAAAATAGAACAACGAATCTACCTACAAATTATCGACACCGAAAACGACACAGAAATGTTCCGAGCATCGAATCATAACTCCATTACAATTACATCTACACTCACAATTCACGTCAAATCACATCACAAATAAGATAAATCATTTCAAACAACCAAAATATCTTCATTCATACACAACAACATTACCAAACTAATCAAAATTAATCTGGACTAATTAAAGTTACTACCTTTGGAAGATCGAAGAGTTTTAAGAACAGTCTTGTAACCAAGAGTGAACTTTCCACTCTTCATCACGAGAGCTAACCTGTTGTTGATGCTCTCATGAGTCTTCTTCTGCAATTTTCACAATTAAAAACAAAAAATCGATTAAAAATTGATTTGCAGAAATTGATTAAAAATGTAAATAATTGACGGTGAAGATGAAGATGATGATTATAGTAGGGGAGAATGAAATTACCGTCTTCTTGGATGCAACCATGATGGCGGATAACAATGGCGACGAATTGTTAGATGAGAGAGATTGAAGAAATCGGCGAAATGTAGCTGCGTCTTGAAATTAGGGTTTTTGGTGAAGGTTTAATATGTGAGAATTGGGGATGATTTTAGGCCTTTGTTTGATGGGTTTAGATTAGATGTTGTGGCCGTGTAGCTCTAGCCCAATATGATGCAATAGTTATAAAATTCT
>JAGPOY010001231.1:0-18323 GCA_018983105.1 Silene uniflora
ATGGTAGATTGGATTGGTACACAAGTTAATCAGTAGGAAATCTCAGTCTAAAGAACTCCACACCGCAATACATGAATAGCAAAACAAATTTATGAACTCCTATGTTCACTTCTGTCCACACTAACAAATAACAATATTCGTTCCCAAAGGATGCCGCGTTAGCAAGGTATGGGTTCAAACCCAACTATAATAACACCACTAGCTATCAATATGCATGAGATATGCAACTGTTAAGTGATCCTGCAAATGCCATTTTTCTTATATCTCAATAGCAAGCAGGATTTCAAAAGCTACTTTCAAATCTTTCCCAACGCCTTCCTTTTGATCCCGGGTTTTGTAGCTGTTGCATTGACCATCTGCATCCTTTTCGGGGCTGCCATGTTCTCCTTCATGTCAATTGTGGGAAGTAGAGGCTTTCTGGGAGTGCCATAAATCAATTCACTTCTGTTCCTTCTTTTGAGCATCATCTTGTGATCAGTTGCATCCTGTTCACAGACTCTTTGAGCAACTGTTCATAAGCCATGCACACATAACTACATTAGACATCAAAACTGACGAATGGCTCATCGAACATTTTTTCTTCTTGTATTATGAAGTAGCCAAATTTTTGATGATTTTTATGAATCTATTTTCATTTTGAATTGTCTGGAAGTTGGATGTATGTCTTTAACACATGATGGTAAAGTTGTGTACATACAAAACACTGTCCCCACCGCGGGCAGAAGCGAGCATTGAAACATTAGAGTAGTGTAGTGTTGTTAAAAATTACCATTACCTAAACTTGTATCTTCCTGGTTAATCTGCTGAAGGGGAGATTCCATTCCATCTCGGCCATCAACACTAAGAGAGATTGATGAATTCTCCGTTCCCTCCATTGCTCGAAGTGTATGACCTGTAATAGCGGCATCCTCTGCTGTGAAGTTTACATGAATACCTGCAAAGTCGCTCATTTGTTATAAGTTCTCTTATCGAGATACTTTCAGCATACATGAAGTAACACATAGTAACTTGTAATCCTAAGAAATCCATTAATGATGAGTAAATTAGTTTTGCTGCTCTCAATTTCAGCTCCGCCTGACTCTACCAGAATTTTAAGGTCAGTAGAATTCAATATCTACCTTCATCTCCTTTGAGCTGTATGCAAGCTTCAGAGTTAAAGGACTTATTATCACGGGTGTCATCGTCAAAACCAGAAATTTCATGAATGTCACGAGGCAAGCTTTCTGAATTCTCAGGACACTTGGATGCCAACTGAGAAGTTGAGATTTCACAAGCATCATCCTGGACTGGATCTATGCGATAATCAACTTGCTCTTCAAGATCATTTTGCTGTGCCGTCATGCTGCCTGCAACATATAAGAAAAAAACTACATCAATTAATAAAAGCAACTGTAATTTTTACCCAATGACCCCATTCGTTATAGACAATAGAAATGATTGTCTGAATTCTGAAGAAATCTGCGTCTCTGAACATATTAGCTTAGAGTAAAACAATGTTACCATAGTTCGTAGCGATAATTTGAGCAAATTTACCCCTCTAAACAAATGTCTTAACCACTTATTAGACTCGGACACGATGTGTTTCGTAAAATGTTTAAACTAGCCATGCTCTCTGTACCCAAAAAAAAGAGGAAATTTTGATTTGAACCAAGTACTTGCCTCCCTCTTCATTTTTCTTGGAAATGTTTTTTATAAGTCGCTTTTACTTTTTTATTTCCTCTCTTCTTGCAATTGTTTTACACCATTGAAATTATTTTGTGGATCTCTGTCATTGCAGGTGTTGTGTCTGATTCGACGTGTTGGACAACGAGTCGTGACTTACACAGACATGTCGCTACATGAGGTGTCGAGTTAATATAGGTGTGACAAATAAAGAAGTGTTTTCACTTTAACGAGACATTTTACTTCATAAATTTCCGAATTTTATAAGAAATTAGCCAAGAACTAGGAAGGCTTCGTTACATTGGACATGAAGTTTAGCCTACACTTATATAAGCTTATAGTGTTCGCCATTAAAGCTTGTGACTTCTACAACAGATATACCATTTGCTATATGTGACAAGCAAAGACAGGAAAACAAAATTTGGCACTAAAGACCATTACCAGTAATGTAATTTCCACCCTCGGCGCATAGCTCGTCTCCACTTCCATCTTCAAGGGCTGCAGTATCCATATAAGTTTCCATTTCCACTTGGTTACAGCCTCTTAGATGATTAGTATCTTCAATTTCAGGCAATGAATTACTGGACAGTAAAGATTTAACTTCTGGATCGACTTCAAGTAACTCGTTCATCTCACAAGGTTTCTTTTCACTGTCGCTAAGAGGACACAATCCCTCCTTAGCTAGATTGTCATCCTCATTTATCTCAGTTACATCCACCACAGAGTTCGCATGAATGTCCTTTCCACTAGAAAACTTGAGCTGGTTATAACCTGTATTACCGTCATTCATAGGATAAGACGCTTCTGAAGTTGTTTCGTGATGCATCTGCATTGCAGAATCCCAAGCAACAAGTTCCTCTGCCTCAGACATTACAATGTTGCCTGTATCACAATGCCATGTTAGAAAGATCACAGAAAATATAAGCAAAACAAAATACGAACTAAGAGTAAAAGAAAGTCTCTTGCGAAAATTGAATAAACAAACTTCTACCATCTTGATCGGGTCTTGAATCACTTTCATGAGGAAATTGATTGGAAAAAAAATCATCCAACTTGTGATCTGTTTCATCATGTGACAAGAATGGACTAGACTCTTCTGCGTGAAACATTTCGCTAATGTCCTTTTCCATTAACCCCGTCATAAAACTGCTCAAATCAGCGCTGCTACTGTTGGAACAATGGTGGTATTGCTGCTCCTCCGATTTTTTCTGTGAAGAGACACTCGAGGGCTTGTCAGACTCCAGGTCACTCTCTTTGTCGAAGTTCATCAAATCATCCTTAAAAAATAAGCTGTTAGCTTCTTCGTTAGCACACTCAATGGATTTCTTGTCCTGAGGAGATACATGATGTCCTGCTGCAACCTTCAAGCTCTTGTCAGCCTCCAGATCCCTCTCTTTGTCGAAGTTCATAAAATCATCCTCAAGAACTAAGTCGTTAGCAGCTTCATTAGCAGACTCATTCGATTTATTGTCCTGAGAAGAAACATGATCTTCATCATTGCCTTCTGTAACCCTTAAAGTCTTGTCACACTTCAGTTCACTCTCTTTGTCTAAGTTCATCAAATCATTCTCAATAACTACGTTGTTAGCATTTTCATTAGCAGACTCATTCGATTTATTGTCCTGAGAAGAAACATGATGTTCTTCATTATTGCCTTCAGTAACCCTTGAAGTTTTGTCAGATTCCAGGTCCCTCTCATTGTCGAAGTTCATCAAATCATCCTCATAAACCAAGTTGTTAGCATCTTCACTAGCAGAGTCATTTGATTTCTTGTCCTGAGAAAAAACATGATGTCCATCATTGCCTTCTATACACCTCAAGGTCTTGTCAGACTCCAGGTCCCTCTCTTTGTCGAAGTTCATCACCTCATCCTCAGAAACTAAGTAGTTAGCATCTTGATTAGAAGGCTCATTCAATTTCTTGTCCTGTGAAGAAATATAATGTCCATCATCATTGCCTTCTATAAACCCCGGGGTCTTGTCAGAATCCATGTCTCTCTCTTTCTCTAAATTCATCAAATCATCCTTGAAAACTTTGTTAGCTTCTTCACTAGGAGACTCGTTCAATTTCTCGTCCTTTGAAAAAACATAATGTCCATCAGCGCCTTCTGTAACCCTCTCGGTCTTGTCAGACTCCAGGTTTTTCTCATTGTCGAAGGTCATCAAATCATCCTCGAAAACTAAATTCTTAGCATCTTCGTTAGGAGACTTCTGAATGAATTTCAAATAGTCCACCTTCCTACTATTTCCGGAACAAGCTATATCTCCTACTTTCGACTCTTTGCAACTCTCTTCATCCTTCTCCATTGAACAGGAAAACACTGTGGGCTCACCTGCAAATCATATACATGGAATGAGCTTAAGTCGACCATTCAAATCCATTAAACTTGTTTATCAAAATTACAGCACTTGACAAAACTAAAAGAGGCTGATATTCAAATTAGCATAAATATAGTGATAAAAGAGGGGAAAAGATCATAATCCCTGTCTCAACTTAGTTTCACTGAATACATGCAAGTGGAATAGAAAGTCCGACACGTGCTCTTCACAGCACAAAATATGCCTAACAAAGAAACTTAAATAATTGGACAAGGTGAACAGTGTGGAATACTTGAACCATTGTGAGACAAAGAGCATATGAAAAAGAAAAAAAATCAATTTGCGTACCAATTACTCTTGTTTTCAGGTACGATGAAGAGGTTTGGACAGATATACCAGACTCTGATTTGCGCTTTTTGCTTCTGCCATCTGAGACACTATCCTGCAACCTTGTGCTTGTGACTGTTACGACATCTTTGGCATCTTCCATTACTTTCTGTAAAGTTGCAGGGGATACTTTAGGTGTCGATTCTTCCATAACACTGAGTGACTGAATCCTGCCTTTGACACTGGCTTCCCCACTCGCCTCCAGTTTTTCCTCAGAAATGAATTCAGTTGGCCATTCACCATCACCACATTCTTTGTGAATGATGTCTTCCTCATGCTCAGTAAGTCCAACATTAGAGCCTGACATATTGTAGCCTATTTCATTCTCATTCTCAGGCGACGTGGCAAGGCCTACATTACTTCCAAAATTGTCATTTAATGTTCCTTGGACAATGATCGGCGGTGTAGACACATGTTCTTCCTGAACTTCAGTACACGTACCAGTCATTTGTACCGAGGAAGGATTTGAACCACCATTATTTGTTAAGGTAGGAGAACTCATTTCTGATTCCTTTTCTCCATCACACTCCTCAGACAGCCTCATGTTATAAGCCATATTTAATTGTAGAGTACTGGGAGGAATTTGAGTAGCTTCTTCAATATCTTCTTCTTTGAGAAGCTCCATAGATACAGGAGCAGCTAAAATAGTACTCGTATTAGACTTCCCCGTGCTACATATTTTGGTTTCCGAATCTTCATTTAGAGGTGGAACAGACTTTTGATTATTGTCCACATCCATGTCATTTGTGCTTGGACCTTCAATATCATTTGCCACTTGCTTTCTCAGTGAAGAATCAGCCTTGGACCCTGATACTTGGCTAACAGAGTGAGTCTCCTTCACATCTTCATCATCCATATACATCTCATCTGTACTTGGACCTTTAATATCATCTGCCACTTGCCCTCTCAATGAAGAATCAACCTTGAACATGGTTACTTGGCTAACAGGGCGTGTCTCCTTCAAATCTTCTTCTTCATTATCATCTGTTATCAACCCGAGGCCTTTGATTTCATTAGTGTTGGGTATATCTGCTTCAGAAAACAAGTGCTGCAAGCAATACTCGAAATCTTTGCTATTGTCAGCCAGTTCTTGCTGTTTAGAGGTCGAATTGCCAAATTGTGCTTCAGTTAATCTTAAAGATGCACCTTCTTTGCTATTACAGGGTGGAGAAATAAATTTATCTTGGAAGGTATAGTCAGCCCCAACATGACCAGTTTGATATAAAGACACTGCAGCAGCAGCATTTGCCAGGGTTTGAACACACGGTTCTGTATTTTCAGGTGCCTCCTTTAGGCCACTCTCTTCATTGCTGCAATCCTCTAGCTGCACTGTGTTGTCCGTCACATAAAACTGGTTGGGGTTGCGGGGAGAAAATGCAATGGCATCCGTGAAACATTCCGCTTTTTGCTCCACAGAAAAGTTGTCCCTCGTAGCTCCACTATGCTCTATAAATCAAAATTGAAAAAACACAACTTAATTCAGATTCTCAGATCTATAGAATTCTCGCTGCAAAACTTATTAATTGAAAATATTGATGACACAATCTTTTACCATCTATATCTAGCTTCATGCTTTCAGAATCACAACTTGCTGCGGTGAAATCACTTGCTTCAGTAGTGTTGATGAAATCATCTTCGAGAATGAAGGGCTGTATATCAGGCTCAGGGAATTTTTTAACTTGTTCTGACTGTTCAAGGGTTGTCTTGCTAAATTCAACAAATTGCTCTGTCGTGCAAACATTTGCAGAACACAAGAATTTTCCTCCTGATGTGTCATTGCAGCTTTCTTCTCTCCTCCCCACTGCATCAAACAGAAATTTAAGTTCGCTCGCACATCTCCAAAACAATACTTTTCTATATCATTTAAGGTTATTATCATTAGACAGCATAAGGTTAAAATTTTAAAGATGATACATTCCAATTAAAAAATGCTTAGAAACTGAGAAGATTGAGGGTTCATGAATATATTAGACCTTCAGCAGCAGAAATTTCAGAGATTGCTTGATCAGCTTCCTTGAAAATACTATCAGATGCTGCAGTTGATCCAGAAACATTCGATTGTTCTGTTAGCTGAACATCAAATTTGTCTACAGTAACAGCAGAAACCTCCAGCAATTCAGACCTCGTTGCATTGTCTTTGCATGGAGAAGACAACCCTTCAAACCGTTCGTCCTCTGCTTGTTCATTGATTTCATAATCCTGAAGTTCAGTAACCCCATTACTTTCAAAACTCTCACTGTTCTTCATGATGTTAATGTCACTCCGGGAATTGGACGGTTGCTTTTCAGAAAGACAAATACTAATGCAAGCTCCAGCTGATCCAGGATATTTTGATTGTTCTGTTAGTTGAACATCTAACTTGTCAACATTAGCAGAAACCTCCAACAGTACAGATTCCATTGAATTATCCTTGTATGGAGACGACATCTCTTCAAACACTTCATCCTCTGTACTTTGTTTAATCATCTCATAATCATGTAGCTCAGGAACCCCATTACTTTCAACATCTTCACTGTTTTTCATTATGTTAGTGTCACTTCGGGAACTGGATGGTTGTTCAGCATGAACATAAATACTGTTACATGCTCCAGTTGATCCAGAAACTTTTGATTGTTCTGTTAGTTGAACATCTAATTTGTCGACAATAATTTCAGAAACCTCCAACAGTTCAGATCCCGTTGAAATGTCCTTGAATGGAGTAGACAATTCTTCAAACCCTTTTTCCTCTCTACTTTGTTCATTCATTTCATAATCATGAAGTTCAGGAACCCCATTACTTTCAAACCCCTCACTGTTCCTCATTATGTTAGTGTCACTTCGGGAACTGGATGGTGGTTCATGAACAAAAATATTCTTACATTCTCCTGTTGTTCCACAAACTTTTGATGGTTCTGGTAGTTGAACATCTATATTGTCGACAAAAATAGCAGAATCCTCCAACAGTTCAGATCCCATTGCATTGTCCTTGCATGGAGAAGACAACTCTTCAAACTCTTCCTCTTCTTTCCTTTGTTCATTCACTTCATAATCATGAAGTTCAGGAACCTCATTACTTCCAAAATCCTCACAATTCCTCATTATGTTAATGTCTTCATGAACACAAACAGATTCCCGGCTTCTTAGCAAGGTCGATTGTATAGCACTGCTACATATAGGTTCACTTGTACCTGTGTGCACTAGTAAAGGTTCACAAGAGTTGAAACGAGTCAGATATTGAGGTTTGGGGGTACAACAGACAATGTGACTTTTCAAGAACAGCAAGTCTTTTGTGAGACCGTCTCATGATCATCTACCACCTTACACGGATATTAAAATGGTTACATAAAATTGTAAGATGATCAATGATGATATAAATAGGGTCACTAAGTAAAAAGATGTCGATGATAAAATGGTCACTAACAACATGAGAAATGGTTATTTTATTGCCTTATCAAAAAAAAAAAAAAACATAAGAAATAGTTACTAGATAAAAGGGTCACTGACAAATTTAAAAGTTACAGAATAATAAAAGTCCATAAGAGGCACATAATTTGCGTTAAGTGGTATCGCGATAAAATTATTATGAGACAGTCTCATACTGTTAACACGAGAAATCACGTGTCAAGGAAAACTGTGAAACAGGCAAGTAAAAAAAGATCACTAACCTACAAAGTTTTCTGCGGTTACTGAGCTGAAAGATGTGTCGTCAATAGTTCCTTCAACAGCATCACGTGCAACAGATGCATTTTCGTCCTTAAAACTACCATCAAATGCACTACTGAGTGGAGAAGTGATTTCCTGAGCTTGGTTAGGTACACCATCAAAATCATTATGCATCAGGGAATTTGTTTCTGTGTTTTTACAGACCTCCAATTGCATTGGATTAATTTGTGCCTCTCGAAGGTTTTCAACTTCATGCTCCTTTGGAACTGAGCTTTTATTTTCATGAGTTTGTCCTGAATAAAGAATTGAATGTTTCACCATGACACAACAATAAAAAAAAGCAAGATTTTTTTTTTCTGACATCCTCAATTTATCTAGTTTCAGACCTATTCATTTCGAGCTTTGGTTACGTCAAGTTCCTACCTTCAATTAGCAATTATTTGTCCTGATATATATTTGATATTATTGTGGCATAGTCTATACTCTATAGGGAAAAGTAAACTGCTTATGATGTCCAAATTACAAGTATTCAAGGTTTTTTGCATCATAGATCACAGATTCAAAAAGAGCAATCTGGTCATTAATCCTTTTACCTTCTGTGCTTGTTTTCCTGTAATCTGAAGCATTGGCAGCTGGGGTGGAATCTCCTGCTACAATATTGGTGCCAGCTATACGAACAGTCTCAAGAGCATCAGGCTTCTCATTGACACCCTGGAAATCAGTCTCCCCCTTCTTGCTTGGACTCGGAGATTTTTCAGGCAACTTTTCCTCATTGCTTGGGCCATAAACTTGCAGTAATGCATTACTTTCGAGAGTCTCACTGGCCACCATGCCACTCTCTAGTTCATTCGATAAGCTGGTAGGCTGTTCCTCATCAGTGTGATTGGCTTCAACTGCATCTGTGCACCACATACAGATTTTGCATAGTCCGATTTTCAGAAATAGATTTCCAGATTATAGGAGCACGAAAGAACACTAACTGGTGAAAGTGACAAGTTTTGCAGAAAATGGAAAGGATACTGACCACATATTTGTGCTGTCATTGAGGAAAAACATGCATTTTCTTCTAAAAAATTGTAGTCAGCTACGACAACCAATTCAGGACACTCGTGAACCTTGTTCGCTTCATCATCATCATGATCATCATCATCCCTGTTTCGCAACAAAGCTGGTGTACTAGCATCATCGACTGGCATTTGAACATCCACGGCTTCAGTAGCCTGATATTGTTCTGAAACAACGAACAAATGGTTTGTCACGAAAACCAAAGCAGTGAATAGATGAAACAACATATAAATACAGTTATTGGTCCCACACGACATGTATTCTTTGCTACGCCATTGTTTTTTAGCACCGTAAGGCATAAACTACTAGTGTTCAATTGGAAAAAACACTTGAGTTGGCTAGAATAGCAGTCAGGGAGACGAGATACTTGAATGTACACAGGCAATGTATGTTGCTACGTTAACACCTATAGTTATGTTGATCGACAAGTATGCGTAACTATTTGCGACAAAGATTACAATATCATTGAGAGGGAGTATATAATCCATCTTTACCATTTACTTCCGGGCTTCTACTGTCATGCTGAGCCACCATTTGGGAGTCATCCTCAGTTATGTAATCTATACTCTCAACATGATGCATCGTTTGAGGACTCCACGAAATATCAACAGTGTTCTTCGCTGCTCGTCTACCAGACCTCCTGATACAATCTAATCCTTCAACACTGCCATTCTTGTCATTCCTTCGGCTAGTTTTATCACTCTCCGCTGTTCCATCACCACCCACGTTATATATTGATATTTGAACATTAACTTCTTCAGTAGCTACAACCAAACCAGGATACCCATGGCCCTTGTTGGCTTCATCCTCCCTATTGCTTCGCAGCAAAGATGTTGTAGTCTCATCATTTATCGGTATTTGAACATTAACTTCTTCGGTTGCTTTATATTGTTCTGAAACAATAAACAATATCATTTGTTATAAAACAAAACCAGAAGAAATGTACCACCACACACAGTTATTAGTCACACACAAGACGTATTCTTTGCTAGTGATTATAGGGGTAAAACAGTACACGAACTGGTGAAAGTGAAAAGTTTTCACAGAAAACGGGAAGGATACTAACCGCATATCTGTGCTGTCATTGAGCAAGGAGATGCATTTTTGTCCTCAGAATCATAGTCAGTTGCGACAATCAATTCAGGACAGTCTTGAGCCTTGTTGGCTTCATCATCATCATCCCTATTTTGCGACAAAGGTGTTGTGCTGTCATCATTGACTGGCATTTGAACATTTACGGCTACAGTTGCCTGATATTCTTCTGAAAAGAATGAAGAAATTGTTTGTCATAGAAAGCAAAGCAGTGAATAAATGCAGCAACATATACAGGTTATTGGTCCCATAAGACATGTATTCTTTGCTACATCATTGTTGTTAAGAACCTACCGCATAAACTACTAGTACTCAATTGCAAACACTTGACTTGGCTAAAATAACAGTCGAGGAGACAAGACACTTGAATATACACAAGCACTGACTACTTGCGACAAGTACTGACTACTTGCAGCAAGGATTATGAAATCATTGAGAGGGAGTATATAATCCATCTTTACCATTTACTTCTGGGCTTCTGCTGCCGAGCTGAGCCACCATTTGGGAGTCATCCCTAATCATGCTGTCTATATGCTCAACATGATGCATCATTTGAGGACTCCACAAACTATCAACCGCGTTCTTTGCTGCTCGTCTACCAGACCTCCTGATATAACCTGATCCTCCAACACTGCAATTTTTGACACTCCTTCGCCTTGTTTTAGCACTTTCCCCGGTTCCATCACCACCAACATTATTTATTGTTATTTGAACATTAACTTCTTCATTTGCTACAACCAAACTAGGACACTCATGACCCATGTTGGCTTCATTATCCCCGTTGTTTCGCAGCAAAGATAATGTAGTCTCATCATTTATTGGTAGTTGAACATTAATTTCTTCGGTTGCTTTATATTGTTCTGAAAACAATAAACAATATCATTTGTTATAAAACAGAACCAGAGAAATGTAACACCACATGCAGTTATAGTCACACACAAGACATATTCTTTGCTAGTCATTGTTTTCTAGCACCATACAACACTAGTATTACAATGCAGAAACCCTTCAGAGTTGGCAAGAATAACAGTCAGGGCAAACTACACTCAGGTGAATATACACAGACAATGTATGTTAGTATGTTACTCTATAAAATATCGTCAAGGTGAAATAAAAATCCATATTTACCATTTACTTCTGGGTTCCTGCCTTCAAGCTGAGCCGGCATTGGGGAGTCATCCTCAATCATGTGAACCATACGCTCATCATGATGCATGGTTTGGTGAGCCACGGAAATATCAACCTTGGTCTTTGCTGCTCGCCTACTAGACCTCCTGACACCAGCTAGTTCTTCAACACTGTTATCCTTAACATCCTTTCGGCTCTTCTTGGCACTTTCCCTAGAATCATTACCATCAATTTTATTTCCTTCGCCTAACTTCTCCACTACCACATCCCTGCCTCCATTGATGTCATGCTGTTTTACCATCAACGTCTTCCTCCTGCCCCTCTTTATGCCCTTGTTCTCCATTGGCTCCAAAATCAACTCAGGAGAATGCTCAGCAAGCCTTACCGATTTCCTTGGTCGACCTCTCTTTTTAAGGTTGTTCAACCCCGACACCTCATCAACACAGTCATCATCTCTTCCCAAATTCACAGCAACAACATCCACATTTCTCAACTGCTTCCTTGTAACCCTTCCAATGTTACCTCCATGATTGACCATCTCATTTTGAGGTTTATCAACTTCTTCGCCACCTCCTTCTTCCGCTATTCCCTTACCCTTTGTACCCCTCTTTGCTTTCTTTTCTACACAAGGAGACATAAGTGATGCTCCTCCAACACCATTCTCCTTCTCTATTCCACCTCGGGATCTCAGATTCCTCTTCGGGTTCCTTCCTTCAACAGGCTTGTTAACATTATCACCACCAACACCACCACAAGGAGACAGCAGCGATACTACCTCTACATCGTCTTGCTTCATTTTACAGCGCCGGCTCCTCAAATTTAACTCCTGATTATCTTCTTTAGCTGGCAGTCTCTCCACATGATCAACAGTTTCAGGCTTGTTAACATTATTGCCACCACAAGGAGACAACAGTGATATCACCTGTATATCGTCCTGCTTCATTTTAGACCGCTGGCTTCTCAAATTCAACTCCAAATCAGCTGCTTTAGTCGGCAATTTCTCCCCATCATCAACATTTTCAGATGCCAAACCCAAATCTTTTGCTTCCACAAGCGACCGTCTAGAACTCCTTCTCAAGTTCCTTCCTCTGACAACATTTTCCTCCTTTGACACCATCTCTACACTCTCATTAGTCTCAGGTATCAGTTCCCCTCTTCGAGACCTCAAATTCCGCCCCAATTTCACCACATTTTCATCGTTTCCACCCACCAAACTCACATCTTCTGACATAACCACAGACCCTCTCCTCAAATTCCTCTTTACCACAGGTTCCACCACTCGACCGACATCATCCGAAACCACACCCAATCTTTCAGATTCCTCCAAATTTACAGAAACTACAACTGGGTCCTTCTCCTTCCTTAAATTCACAAAAGCCCTTTTCTTTCTAGCCAACAATCTGATTGCCCTAGGATCAGTTCTTTCAAATAAAAACGTCTGATTTTCGGGACTAAACCTAACTTTTTTCACTTCTTTACTACCTAACCCTACTTTCTCACACTCTACTACTTCCACATCTTCACTCACATTCTTCAAACACGATCTCCCCCGCTTCGCCGCCGCCTTCTCAGGCACCTCCTCCTATGTAAAATCACATAAATTCAATCAATTACAGAAAATTCGGATTGTTTTGGTTAAAATGTTGGATCTTTTTTCTTATTCCATTAAAAATTGGCCTCGATAACTATAAATCCTGGTTACGCCACCGAGTAAAAAGAGAGAAAGAAAGAAAGAAGGTACCTTGAGAAGAAGGGAGGAAAGACGATCAGCCATTTCGACATTCTTCAAATTTGCAGGAATCCCATGTTTCTTGCATAATTCTTGAAGCTTTTTCCGATTTAATCCATGAAAATCCATTGTTATGAAGATGAAAAACAAAACCCAGAAAAATCAAAATCAGAAAGAAAGAGATGAAGTGATCATTTTGTGAAATTAATTGAATTGAATTGAAAGTTTTGAGGGAAAAGAGAGTGAAGGGGTTTTTGAAATAGTTTGAAAATGAGGTGAAGGAGTTGTCTCCCGCTAGTTTTGTAAAGATGATCTGACGGTTTGGATTCGGTCGTTTGAAAAAAAGGAAATTGTGTTACTTTTTACTCACGTGTCGTCATTTTGAAGGCGCCTTCTTCATCTCCGCTCCTCGGTTGCTTTTTTTTTTTTTTTTGGAAAAAAAACATCTCCAATACTTTTTGGTCAAATTTACCTTTTACATTGATTATTCTACTATATATTCCACTCTCACCCATTTATTTACCTTTTTCTTTCTCGAATAAATTTACAACCATCCGATTGGGTTTAGCATTAATCTGAACCATTGAAAAGTAATGGACCTCCATTTCTTTTTGAGAAATGGAGAAGACCCTTACTCCTTTTTTTTATGGCTCCTTGACTCCTCGCCTCTTTTCTATAAAGTAGAGATGGAAGTTGGCACGCGGACTATTGCAGTAAGTGGATTATACATCCGATGTACTACCACCAATTATATATTTTTTGAGCATTTTAATAAAGTTTTTGAGTTTATTCACTTAAACATTAAGCTCTAAAAAATTACAATAAAACTTATTTATAATGAAAAAAACGTTATAAGGGTTTAATGTTTACATTTTTCGTCTAATCATTTATTTACATATTATTAATATATATCTCTTTAAAAAAAATAGATTAATATATACTAAGAATTACTGCACTATTTTTTAATGTGGGACAAATAACATAGTAAGAATTACACCATCTTTTTGCACTTAGTTCGACATCCAACCAGATCCTGAATACCGTATACGGATTGCTACTCACTATATCTAATAACATACGAAAAATTACACCAACTTTTTCAATTGCTATTTGTTTGGGTATAAATCCGTATACCCGACCCACTAAGATGTGACCCAGCGGATAGAGGAGGAGAAGGGCCCAGATCTTATGTTGAGCCGTACTGGGCTGCGTGAAGGAAAAGGCCAAATGCCCAAATCAAGAAGGAGGGACGAATGAGCTATGAATCGAGCGAGCAAGACCAGGCGCCTAAGGCCCAGGAAGTAGCGAGCAGCCCATGAAGGGTTCGGCGTTAGACGTGGAGGCGCCACGAGGAGACTTGGAGGGAAAGCCACTTAAACCCTATTAGGGTTTAGGTCCTATATAAAAAGACGAGGAGGAACCGTGCATGATTATTCAACTCCATACACGCATAAGCACAAAAACCCTAGCAATTGTACTAGCTATACTATTGCCTCTTGCTCGTTGTAATCGTCCCATATTAACAAAGCTAGTGCAATCCTTGGAAGCTACCGTCCCTTCCCGCGGTCGTTTCCCACATTGGGTTTTCCGCGTCACTAAAGGCCTTGTGTTATTTATTGTTTTACGCGTTTTACATATTATCGTACTAGAATAACGTATAAGACCTCTTTGACCTACCTTGACCTAATCCACTAAAAATAACCAAAACACTATTCATTAATATTTGTTTGTTATTTTTTTTCTATTTTTTTTATCATAATTGAAATACGGAAATTTTTCGTGATACCCCTTAATTTTGTCATATTTTCCGTACTACCCCTACTTTTAAGCATCTGCTATGGTTCCCTTGAGGTTCCATTTTCTTGTCCATGGTACCCCTTACGTAAAAGCTGTTAAATGGACATTAAGTTTGATGACGTGACAATAAAATAATAAATAAAAAATAATACTCCCTTTATTGTTTTATTGGTACGGATATCTCTCTTTTAAATGAAAATCTTATTAACTGTATCATCATAATATTGAAAATTTCTCATGGTAGTTGTTTTGGTTATTTTTAGTGATTTAGGTCAAAGAGGTCTTATGCGTTATTCGATGTGTGATAATACGTAAAGAACACGAAATAATAAATAACACGAGGCCTTTGGTGACGCGGAAAACCCGATGTGGGAAACGACCGCGGCAAGGACGGTACCTTCCAAGGATTGCACTAGCTCTTAATGGGGACGAGTACAATGAGTGAGAGGCTTAGTTATTGCTGGTACAATTGAAAGGGTTTCGTGTGTGTATGCGTATGGTTATTTTCCGATCAATTGTTCCATAAGCTTGGTGTATGTGCATGTAAAGTCCAACAAAACATTATCCACCATTTTCCCTCAAATCATCACCTCAAACCCTAATTTTTTTACTAAAACATGACTAGTTTTTTTTTTTTTAAGTGGTCACTATTTAGCCAAACGTATTTACTATTGACCGAAAAATGGTTATTTTTGCAAAATAACACGAAAAAGACCTCGCATTGAAGAATTATTAGAGCCCAATGCACTAATATTAAGGCCATGTATGGTAAACAATAAATTAATATTGACATAAGCAGATTTGACTGGCAGAATTGTTTTAGAGGTGTTTGGTAATTGACAGACGTTGTTTGGTAAACGGCATATTGATCAATTTTTAGCATATTCAAAACGGTTTAGCATGTTTGACCATTCAATATGCTAATTTTAATGTTTGGTAAACTGCATATTTGGGGTCAATATACTGTTTTACAATATGTTGCTTACCCAGCATATTGGTTTGCATATTGTAAAATAGGAAATTTTTCTCCATTTTACACAAAGAAAACTAACAATCTACTAATCGTAATCTGCCAATTACAAAACACTCAAATTAATTCTGCTAATTATAATATGCTAGTCAAACCCTCTGATAAAATCTGACATTTATAATCTGCTTTTACAACCTGCTTATGCTGAAATTAATCCGTTGTTTACCAAACATGGCCTAGCAGATTGTTTAGGTTATTTGTAAAATGACAAATAAGTATAGACAATTCAGAGTATATAAAAGGAAGGTTAGTACTTTTTAAAGGGGGTAAAGAAGACAATTTTTTTTCTTTCTATTTCGCTAACCCTGGTAAGAGCAGCATATTGCAAAATAGCATATTGGATCCCAAAATATACATGTTTGGTAAACGGCAGAAGCGGATTTAGGATAACAGATAACGTTAGCAGAATACGGTTGACAGATTTTAGTAGCAGGTTTGACCATGAAATTAAATTAGCAGAATTTAAGAAATGTGTTTGGTATTTAATAGATTGAATAGTCAACCTATCTACTATTTAAGTCGGAATCTACTAATTTCACCTACCTGTTTGGTAAAGCAGGAGCAGATTCATGATAGCAGATAACATTAACAGAATACGGTTAGCAGATTTCAATAGCATATTTGACTATAAAAAAATCAGCAGAATTGGAAAAGAGTGTTTGGTTATTAGCAGATTTTAAGATAATTAGTATCGTTTCATGAATAAAGTGAATTTGCTCCTATTAGCAACATATTCAAAAACAGTAGATTCCGGCTAATATGCTATCAGAATACGCTATTTACCAAACATATGAAAATAGTAGATTGCTTGGTCAAACTACTAACTGGGCCGGAATCTACTAATTTTGCTCAATATGTTGTTTACGAAACAGGGCCTAATATATTGTTTACCAAACAGCGCCATATATTTCAATATGTCATTAACTAAACGCTCTAAATAACATATTCGTAAGTCAAACATGTTAAACTTCTTCATTATGCTGAAATTTGGCGAATATGTCATTCACCAAACAAAGCGCAAGTGACTGTAAGTACAAAAGTTGTCCTAAATCATAAACGATAGGAGCAACTCCAATGGCAAGCTACGAGGTTTTGTAGCTTGCCTTGCCACGTCGGTTTTCTAAGCAACAAAGCTTTTAAGCTACAACGTCCTTCAATGGTAACTACGATAAATATAGCTTAAAAGGGTCCACATAACAAATAAATATCATAATATAATTTATTTTAATTTTTCTTAATTATTAATTTATTCTAAGAGCAACTCCAATGGTTCTATATAAGGACCTGCTTGCAATTATTGTGAATTATCAAGCATGGTGCTTACCATTGGAGTATGAAATAATGATTGTAGCTTATAAGCATTGTAGCTCTACCAAGCATGTAGCTTGGATTAAAAAAAATAAAAAGAAAAATTTCTCATTGGAGGAAAATATTAATGTGGGACCCATAAAGCTAGAAAGTGTTGTAGCCAACCATTGGAGCGGTATGTAGTCGAAGAGCAAATTAGTTTAAAAAACCGACTTTGCAAACTAAGCTACTCCAATCATTGGAGATGCTCTAAGAGCATCTCCAATGATTTTCTACAAGGACTTGCTTGCAATTTTTGCAAAATAATAAGCATTTAGCTTATCATTGGAGATGGAAAATTGGGATGTAGCTTGCAGGCATGTAGTAGCTCTACGAAGCTACGTGCTTGCTTTAGGAAAAAAAAATAAAAACGTGAATTCTCATTGGAGGAAAGCAAGTACGTGGGACCATAAAAGCTACAACATGTTGTAGTTTGCCATTGAAGCGGTACGTTGCCAGAAAGCCGAGTAGCTTTAAAATCGATGTGACAAACCAAGCTACAATAAACCCAGGGCCGTCTTTAAGGCAGTACAACTGGTACAAATGAACAGGGCCCCCATAATTTTAGGGCCCCAAAATCTGATTGTGTAGCGGCCCAATGCTAACTGCAGTAGCAAATTTTGCTAGACTATTAGAATAAGTGACATGGTAGTGGTCATGTCTTCTTTTATTTACTTTTAATTCTTGTAGCTAGCCCATTAGAATAGTGAAGAGATGGCCCAACTACCAACATACTAACACGCAAATTAAAATTCCCTTGATGCGGTGATGTTTTTTTTAATTAATTCTTTTCCTTTTTGAATAAATATTTTTATTAATTCTAGTAGGTAGCTTATACGGAGTAATTGTACTATGGACAATTATTCGAGTTAGTCTCTCTTTAGATATATATCATATTGGTTGAAATAATAAGACGGAGTTTTGATATTATTTTCTTCTAAACGTGATCAATTCTAGAAAACAAACTACTATAAGATATAATACTAACTGCACAATTGTGATTAAATTTAACTATAAAATGGACAAAAATCTTATTTATTTCGGGCGGAATAGACCGTCCGAAACAAGATTTTGCGCAATTTTTAAAGTTTTTGATAATTTATTTGTCGCTTATGTGGCTTAATCA